>NHYE01001182.1:0-20201 GCA_002938385.1 Gymnopilus dilepis | reverse complement strand
GGATTATATAGATCTGGGGGCACTTCTAGAACAGATCCAGCGCGTTGTGCCGTCGAGACAGAGAGAGAGATAACAGCCAACAAGAAAGACTGAAGCAGATAAATCTTATCCTGGTCCGACCTGAAAATATGATCAGAAGGGTGTACATCAAGTCGAGTTCCAGAATAACCTTTGGGATATCGTGGTGCTCGCTCAGAGACTCAAGATGGGCATTGAATTCAGCAACGCGGTCCTTATGCGTCTTGTTGGCAAGCTTCGCTACACGTCGCTCGAGCTACACGGAAAGCCGATTTAGAACAATATAGTGAACCTGATTTATAGTAAGAACATACGCGACGTCTTTGCACTTCCTCGAATCGCCGCTCTGCTTCGGTTTTGCGGCTAGAACTGCCGCTACCTGGCAGAGCTGGAGAATTGCGCGAGCTTGTTGATGGCGACTTCAAACTGTCGCTACCCTCAGCCACAGACAGGAGGTCTTTGACATCATCAGGAATCTGTATTTTTGAGGGGGAATCAGATTTGACTTTCGATTTCTTCTTTTTCCTGTTTATTCGTTCAGAAAACGACTTGGGGGGCGTGTTTTGACATGTACGCACTTTTTCACAATTCCGCCCTCAGCAACCCCTCCCTTGAGCTTGAGGGAGCCACCAGGGCGAAAGTCGTAATCAGACATGAGAGTAGTCAAAGGACAACCTGGGGTGCTTCCGGCTGTCAGTATCATCTGCCCAAAACGGATGTGCACGTGAAGTCACACCAAGTTGGCGACGCTCACTGACACTGCTCTGCTCTTACTCCTCCGCGCTGTGGCAAAAAACAAGGCTCTCTGCTGAGCTTCCCTTCTTGGACTGCAGCAGCATGGCCGTACTTTCCTCTCCTCTCGTCTTGATACAGTCCATTCCCCCAGTCACACGCGCTTTCACGGCCGCAACCTTCGTATCATCCGCGCTTTATGCCTACCTATGCTGGAAAGGTTTAGGCTCTGAAGCTGCCTACTACATGACACTTGTCCCCGGCTCTGCCCTATTCGCGCCATGGACTCTCCTCACCTCGGCGTTTGTTGAAACATCGATATTTGAAGTAAGCTCCGCTCACCCGTGCGCTGGTCTTCCATTCTCAGCTCCTCAGTTCGTTGCCTCCATAGTTTTCGTGCCTGCGGCCCTGAAGTACCTCGAAAGACTGTGGGGCAGTATTGAGACCATAAAATTTATTGTGGCGTCAGTGGTTGCTTCAAATATAATTGCCTTTGGCTTCAACTGGATCGAATTCGTCGCAACTCAAAAAGCCGACTTATTCCTGTGAGTCTTCTTTTCAAGTCTAACATCTTAAGTCACCTTAGAACTCGAATTCAGCTATGGAATGCGCTACCACGGGCAAATGTCCCTTCAAATAGCCCTTCTAGTGGCCTTTACCCAACTGATACCCGAACATCAAGTGCAATTTTTCGGTGTTATTAAGGCTCGAGTCAAGGTATTCGACATGCCATTAGTTTTTCAGTCTTCCATTAACCTGTTGAATAGACCCTACCAATGGCTTACCTGACGTTGTCCACAGTATTATGTATTCTCGGCTTCCAGTGCCCTTGGATTATCATCCAGTTTGGTTGGTTCGTAGGCTGGGTTTACCTGCGCTTCTACAAGAAAAATACATCAGAATCCACTGGGGGCATAGACACTTACGGGGACCGGAGCGAGACCTTCTCTCTGGTTTCTTGGTTCCCGCCTTTCATGCAGTATGTTGTGTTTTTTTTCATACTTCAGGAAGAGGTCTGAAACTGCCGCAGCTACCCATTGACCATCCTCGGAAATTTCGTTTATTCTTTGGCAACTCGTTTCCATTTAATCCCCAATTCCGGAGCAGACGTCGAATTAGGAGGATATTCCCAAGTACCCACAAATCCCCGTGCCGAGGCTGAGAGGAGAAGGTACGTCGTTCCTGCTTGGTAGCTGGACTCGGCTCTAACGCATATCGTGTTCAGAGCGATGGCTCTAAAGGCTCTGGATCAACGATTAGCAAACACAGCATCCCCTGTCGCTTCACAATCAGCCAACGCAGCCCCTTCACAATCTCGACCTCCTTCAACGGTCGCCAGGTCAGAGAGTGGAGGTTCATCTTCATCGCAGTCCACAAATGGAAGGCCTGACCGGTCCAAGGGCCTGAACGAATCTGACGACTCCGTTAAAGGCAAATCGGAGAGTCGATCATAGATCTTTTTGCCTGATCAGCGGAGGCACGCCATGTACACGTCTGAGACCATACTATGATAATTCTCCCTCTTACGACTTAGCTTTACTTTTTCTGTTGTCTAATTGCTTGGGATATAAGTAGAAGAAATGACTGTTCTGCTTGTAGGTAATTAGTTCGAGTGATGCTATTGCTTAGGTAAGCGAATGTACACCAGCAATATTGAAGTATTTCCATCAGTCTCGTCAGTCTTGTGGCCAGTTTGTGGCCATGACATCGTCGACTTCTGTCGCGTCAGCACGCTCCTTACTCTCTCCTCAGTCGAATGGCCATGTCTCTCTGGATGGAATATCCACGTCCCCAGTCGCAGCACCTACCCCTACAACCTTTAGAACATCGTTGGCATCGGCTAAGGTGCCTGACGATAATTCAAGTTTGCGTCCCGAGGAGCTATTCACAAAGTATTCCGTATTTGAAGTGAAAGCAGTCCAGCAACGTCTGAGGTCACTTTCATCTTTACTTGAAGACGCGTATTAAAGTTGACACATCAATGGGCAGAGCTGATGCAGACGCTAAGCAGGAAGAGCTGCGGCAGATGGTCGGGTATGTGTCTTCCGAAGATCGCGTACATGTCTCGCTGGGAATTGAAACGGCAGACCAGAGAACGATACCGTGATCTGTTACAGGCATCTTCTTCAATTATATCCATTGCAGCTTCGTCTCAAAGAGTTGTAGACGCTCTCAAAGAAAGCAAGGAAACTATCTTGTCTCAACACCCCTTACCTGCGCCTCCAAAGACAGCCGCAATAGATGGACTAGATGGTAAGTTGTATTCTTGGACCAATTCTGATCAGACAGCCAAACACATTTCAGACAGACATCTCTACACATTACAGGTACTCTCTGCGCATATCAAGTTACTTCTGGACGCTCCAGAACACCTCTGGCGCTTAATAGAGCGCAAGAAATATTTTCATGCGGCTTGGCTGTTCTTGTTGGCGCGTGTCGTACACCGTGCTTTGGTACGAAATGACGACGCTGACGAACAATCATGGGTCAGTGAGGGAGTGGACGTTCTGGTACGGCGACAAGCTTCCCTTCCCAATTTGGTCAATTAATGTCTAGGCAGTCGGAATTTCCGCTTGTGCAACGTCAATGGGACGTAGTATCCCAATTTCGATCGCAAATTATTCACAAGTCCACCCTGTCATTGCGGGAGTCGTCTCTCTCGACTGAGGTTTGAGTTTTCTGAAGTCAACTTCCCCAGTTTAACGCATTTTTACGCAGGAGACTTGCGCAATCCTGCTTACTCTTCATCTTTTGGATTCTCGTCCCTTGAGCGAGACTCTGTCGACACTATTTGCGCAGCGGAGTAAAACGCTACAATCATCACTATCCTGGCACCAGTCTTCAGATGCCATCGAACACGCCGAAGATCAATCAACTGTATCAACCCGAGAAGTAACTCAGGCCATGAAGAATGTCTTGAATACGATTTCTCTGACTGTTACCACGGTCAGAACCCTCTTTCAGGACAGCAACTCTCGTCCGTGCTTAATTATCCGAGTGTTGGAAACAATCCAAGCTGATTCCTTCGGATCCGATGTCCAATCGAACGACCTGCCAAGTGACTTGCTACTCTCTACAAAGTCCCTTCTGACGCAGCTCACATCATCGGCCAATTTTCAACTTCTTCCCCCTAATCTCAGGACGTATAAGCCCTACATTGATCTCGACTCATCATCGGCCTCTCTATCCAAGCCAGACTTTTCTCGGAGGCTTCAAGACTGGTTCCATATTTCCTGTAAACAGTGGCGAGAAGCTTCTGAGAAGTGGCTTTCTGGCCTGCAGTCTGTGAAGGACATTTGGAGTCTAAGGGCCTCGCTGAGACGGTGCATTCCAGGTTCAGGGCTCGAAGAGGTGCAAAAGGATCACATCTACATAGCGCTGGATGAACTTTGCCATGCAAGAATCACTATGGTATGGCAACGAACTCTTTCGGCAGCTGAAAAACAGTTCAAGGATAGTTTGAGAGAAAATGTCCTCTCTTCGGAAAGACAGAAGCCATTAGGTTTGGTCACCAGCATCATTCAAATGCATCTGGTTCTAATCAACATTGCAGATATGTCGCCAGAGACCTTCTTATTCCAGCCGCCACCGATACCTGTTTTGTCGCAGACTGTCAAATCTTTTGTTGATACCCCATTCCAGAGATACCAACTTTCTTTGAAAAAGCAGCTTGTTAACCGCTCGTCTCGTTTAGACAGTGTGATCTCTACTCTGGAACAATGTGCCAAGACTATTCAGCTAGACTTCAGTCAACTGAAGGCGAACACGAACGGAAAATCCACGTTTGTTGCTCTTCTGATGTTTCAAACTTGTCATTCACGCTTATTGACAGAGCATTCGTGCAACGGCTCAAAGGCAGTTATGAGCCCATTGCAACCAAGCTATCGGCGAAGGTTGTAGTATTCGTTGATGAGATGGCCATCGAGGCTACCAATACTGGTTGGTCCTCGACCAAGCCACTCTCATTTATATCTGATATATTGTCAGCAGGCTCAGGTCCAAGCCAACTTGCCTTTTTGAGCCGAGTTACTACAGACCTTGCAAATTCCTCCTTGTTTGCGCAAAACATCGGTTGCGACCAAGAATCGGCTAATGGTTCGCTCTTGGACGTCGCTTGAAAATATTTACTGATGCAGGCCTAGATTTCCGGCACAAAATGAACCTTATAAGCGAGAAGATTGTCCACAAGTGGCGTGGACTCGTCGTAGACAGTATTATCCAACAAAATCGATCATTTCCTCGTCCGTCTTTATCCCAGACGCCAGGTAATCCGTCATAAACTGATATTGATGTGCTAGTTTGACGAGGATAAGCAGGGCCGTCTCCTAGACTTTTCCAGGCATTGCTTTTACTTTGCGACAATATACGACAACTAGGCGTCCTTCTGCGGCTGCAACGACAAAATGTTATTGTGCAGGACCTATTATGCTCCTTCATCGTTTCATGGCTTCGTGAAAATATTGAGCTCGAGGATTTGGGACAGACCCTGCACGACTTGGCTTTTCTTCGTGCATTGTTGCTCGAAAATGGGAAGTCACGCTCAGAGGCTTCGGAATTGATAGAGAAAAGGCTTGGTACCTTGGTCTGTTACTTCATAATTCATGTTTTTATGGAAATTATACTGACGTGTATGCAGCTGCAAGAAAGAACTTCGCACCCCGATATTGAACAACTGGCTTCAGATTATCTAGCACGGACGCAGACGCTTTTCTCTTTGCTCCTTCCACCGCGTCCACCAATGCAAGAGACACCTTTCCTACAATTTGGGACTCCGTCTGGGGCCCAGACTCATGCCGCAGCAATAGACCTAGCTAAGCCTAGCCCCCGTTTTGGGATGTTGTTGGTAGGGAAGGCTTGAAACACTTTTGGATACGGCAGGAGACGTCTGTCGGGCACTTTGAATAATGACAAATGGTTTCAGCCTTCTTTTTTGCCCGTACCCTGTCATTCGGGCGGTCTTGTCTAACTTGATGCTCTCTTATCTCCTATCGAATGATTCTGTCAATCCACGATCCTTCACACCAACGGGCTAATCCACTGAGGTCCAGGTTTGTAGGATCTCAGGTGACAGGTAATACTCATACCGAGGTACTTTAAAGCCATCGACATACAAGTAATAAATTGAGAATGACAATTCTGTATTCTGGCCTTGCAGTGTTGTCATTCTTCGTTAGTTTTGTGAAACCACTGGCATAAACGTCGACTTCGTCAGTGTATGAAGCCGTATACCATTAATTTAATAATTAATTTCAAGCTCGCTGGTATAAGGAAGGACTGACGCCTTTTGTGTACCACTTTCATCAAACAGCCACGGTGTTGCAGTGTCAGACGCACCAAATCTAACACTAGCTACAGCAGGGACGTATATTTCCAATACGTATTCCTGCTTGACCATGATGACTTTCAGGTTTTGAATTTCAATCCCTGAGCTCGGTAATACCAATCTGGCGATCACGAGCACCATCTCAAGCAGGTTCCGTGCCTTTTTATCATCATGACATTACCCACTAATAGGTCCTGCACTTTCGCGGCATCGGACCTGTCAAAGTAAGTAGAGTCTGAAGTGGAAGGAACCCACTCAAGGGTTTATCGCCCACTTTCTCACATGCAGTGCCGACTGGTGAATGGCTGATGAAAGTGAGCGACTTCCGGCAGCGAGATGATACATACGACAGCTTACAAACACTAATAGAAACTGCACAGGGACTTGAAGCCCTGTCATCCCTTGGGCATCTACGGATCCTGTTTTTGACGATCCATACCCTCGGAGGTCTTACTGGATTGCCAATTCTCATTCTGACGCATCTCTTCTCGCCTCTCACTACGCCTCGTCAACCGACTTTGGTCAATTTCTGTATTACTTGGGCCCTGAATTCTGTGGCATACACACTGACGTGAGCAAGCTCTCCATACCTCTGATGCCCAAGTTAACATGCTTTTTCGGATAGGGCCTTTGGTGGCAATATCGACAATGCTTCCGCTGCATTGTGTTTCGCGCAGGCAGCGTTGAATTTTGGTGCTCCACCCATGTACAGTACGCATTTTTTTGAGATCCATATAAGGCTCACGGTCTTGTCTTCTAGGTCTGGGATGGCATCTCTTTTGCTTGTTTTGCAAGTTAGTAGTCTCCTCAACTGTCTTTTTGACGATCCCAACCTTTTCTCTAGGTATGGGACACATTCAGAAATCCATTCGCGTTGCCCACAAACATTACTACACATCGTCGTTGTTCAGAAAACACGCGACTTCTTGTCGTAAGACCAACATGCTGGCACGCAGTTCAAGCAAATGGCTAATTCTGTGAAGACCCTGTCTTTGCCATATATAGTGTATATGGTCTTTCTATCTGCTTCAATCGCGGTAAGATCGAATTTAAGAGAGCTCATAACTGCACCTGACGTGTCTCCGCTCAAGATTCAGTTCAAGCACCCTTCCTCAATCGACCGGAGGAACGGCCTTTACTGTACAGTGTCCGGTATCCCTCTGTACGTCCCTGACACCTTTGGAATGGAGACGTCTCTTTTGAGCGGAATTAGTCGTCGCTACAGTGTACCCATCTCTTCTGTGATATTCCTGGCCCTCATTATGGGTTTCGAAGGTCAGATCCCCAAGGTGGTCGTTATGCTCTTTGAGGGCTCATACCGTTTACTGTTGCATTCAGTGTCTATCCTCCTTCGGTATTATTCAGGGCGCAAACTTATTGCCTCTAGCTTTCCTCTGGCAACAACCACAACTTCGCGTGGTTTGATTATACGAATTACACTATTCAACGTGTATCTAGTTTTTACACTCAGGTGAGTTAGTTTCTCAGTCAAGAGAGCCAGTGCCTGACAGAATCCTCATACTATCAAGTGCTTCTGTAGTGTTTCTCTTAGGGAAGATAGAAGCGTGGGCATACATGATCCAAGCCTCCGGTAAAGCATCAAGGCCATTACACCGCGAATGCCACGCTGACTTGTATGACAGTCCCGCTGGCTGCCTTTGCTGTATTCGCGACACAGAAAGTGAGGGCGGAGTGCATCTCGAGACAGTTTTACTGAAGAGCTGTACAGAACGTTGTTCGCACCTGGTTGTTCTGGGTGGGGGCGAAGGAAGCCAGCTATTCCGGCAGGGGTACCCCTCCTTTCCGACAAGCTACCACAGAAGACCTTAACTTGTCACTGCCCACCCTTTCCATAATCACTATCGATGGTCAGGTACCGTAGGATGTAACCTCTTTCCTAGATGAGCTACCTGAAGGTTCACCATCCATCGGTGTTGATAATATGACTGATGATACCCGATTTGAGAAACGGCATTTCGATTAGGGTGTTGAGTCAGTCAAGCCAATGAATAAGATACAAGATATAAGAGAATTAAGCGCCTCCGCTAAACATAGAGTTGAGACACTTTTCAGGGAGGAGGATATCTGAAAAACGTACACCAGAATATTGTTTCTAGTGCAACGTCAGTATGCATCACCCTCCATGTAAGACGAGTACGCACATTGGAATGTGGATTAGTTTCACAAAGTACCCTATGAAACCCATGACTGCAAACCCAACAGCAACTGCCTTGCAAATTTGAAGAAACTCTGCACAAGAAATGAGTCTGCATATTCGCAAGCGGTGAATACGCCAATACCAACCCTTCTCGGAAGGTTTTGTGCAACGTGTGAGGAACTGAATAAGTATATTAGCAGAAGTTTCGAGGCCGAAAGAAAGCGGGTGACCTGATTTCCATCACGAATGAACTGTTGAGGGACTTCAAGGAATTCGCGGATTTTATCTGACATGGTGAAAGTGAAAGCACGTAACGAGCAACCAAATGTGCTGGCGCTGCCAATTAGCCCATGTTCCCACGGTGTTGAACACGTTAGCAGGAATCAAGCCAGACTTTTTCACACCGCTTAGTCTGTGACAAAGTCGACTGTATGTCTTTTCCGATAACATTTGCGTTGTCCGTGCTCATTTCATCAGTATCCACGTATGAATGTCGTCGGTAGGGCCTTGAGACGATCTGCATTAAATTCGGCCTCCTTCCGCCTCCCTGTTCAGCCGTCAGTATACGTCGCGTCCGTCTCATCTCTACGCTGCGCGAATAGACTATTTTCTCAAGCTCCAAATCCTCAAGAGTCCAGTAAAGTCACAGAGCTCATCGAAGCCTTAAAGTCTTCCAATGACCTCCCTTCAATTCATTCTTCGTGCTCGGCCCTCCGTGCGGAAATTACCAAAGCCCATGGCTTTTCGCCAGTTTCGCCATCTTCGTCGGATGTCGATCGTCTGCTAGCTGTGCTCCATCTACTCGTCGTATCTGGGCGAACCCATGATTGGGAACGCTTCGAGCAAATATTTCGCGACCTTCGTCCTGCCTTAGGCTTGAAGCCGTCAAAGTCCCTTTATTCTTCCATCCTGCTAAGGCTGGCCGAAGAAGGACATCATCATCGGGCTCTTGACTTGTTATTAAAGATGCCCCAACTTCCCGGTCAGATGACTCCTGAGCTCAGCCAGATTCATCTTGTCCTCAAGACGTCTTCACAGACAGCCGACTTACAGTTCTTGAAGGAGTGTGTTGCAAACATGCGCCGGATGGGTCAAAGGCCTACTCCTAAGACATTTGTTATCTTGTTTAACGCATGTGGGACTATAGCTGCCCGAAGAGAAGCTCTTCCGAGTCTTGATGAAGTCTCATCGCTCGTCCAGGAATATGTTCGGCAGGGTCTGACGTTCGATTCGATTGTCGCTCAGGCCATTTACAACATCTATGCCGAAGCTGCTGACTTCGACCGGGCTCAAGAGGCTTTGACATTCTATGAAACAGCAGTGTCATCCTCGAAAGACGAGGCTAGTAATACTGCACCAAGCCAAATTGTCCGTGATGCTGCACGCTCCATGCTGCGTAAATCAAGAACCTACGCCGACATCAAAAGCGTATCCCAGCGCTTAGGCGTTCCCTGCAATGTAGAACACTACAGCATCGTCATCGGTAACTGCATCAGGGCTGGGAATAAAAGCGAGGCATTTAATGTCTACGCAAAATCAAAGGAAGATGGAATAATTCCTGACGCAGCTCTGGTAGCACCTCTGCTAAGGGTGCTCAACGAAGAACGGTCAAGCGACGTTGTAGACAAAGCTATTTCTATCTATCGTGACCTAGCGGACGCTCAACGTTCTTCACCGTCGCAAGCTGTGAAGGACTTGGATCACCATTCGGCTGGTCCCGATGCGGCCATTTACGATCGTCTCTTCCGTATATTGCTGTCTTCTCCAGATTCCAACAAATGCCTACCCATAGTCGAATCTCTTATAGAGGAAATGGCAGCCCGTGGTCTTCCAACGGACACAAATTCTGTCGCCACCGCTCAAATTTTGTCAGAAATGCGAAGGACAAGAGACTTCTCGCAGGCGGTGGATGTCTATCATGAGAGGCGTGGTTGTCTGAATGAACACGGTTATCACGCCGTCTTGCAAGAATACTGTCGAATTTCCTTCGTTGGAGATCTGGAAGTGCCGCTCATCACGCAGTATTTCAGTATCGTGAACGACATGCGCCTTCGCCAAATTCCTATAACTTCAAAAGTCTACACCATTATCCTATATTACATTGGAATCATGGCGACCAAAATTCGAGAATCTCGTATGGATTCAAGCCTCTCAAGACATGTACTCGAACGGCTGATATCCACGACGCGCCGAGTTCACGATTACCTCACGCTTGATGCTTCTATATCTCCCGATGCCATTCTCTGGAATCAGCTCATGAATACATACCAGCGCATGGGCTGTTTGGGTGATGCTTGCAGGTTGTGGGAAGTGATGTACCTCAGCGGAAGGTTTGACCAAGTCAGCGTGAATATAATCCTCGACGCCTGCGGACATGGCGGCCGTCTGGACATAGCGAGTTCTGTCCTCTCTAAATTGTTGAGGACGGGATTTGCGTTGGATTTACATAATTGGAATACCTGGCTCGAATCGCTCTGCCGAAACGGTAAAATCGATCTTGCTGTCCAAGTTGTGCTACACAAGATGAAGGAAAATGGCATGAGACCAAATCTTCACAGCATCAGAGTAATCTACAACTTTGCAAAAAGGCATCGTGTCG
Source organism: Gymnopilus dilepis (assembly GCA_002938385.1). Lineage (NCBI taxonomy): Eukaryota > Fungi > Basidiomycota > Agaricomycetes > Agaricales > Galerinaceae > Gymnopilus > Gymnopilus dilepis. The sequence goes on along the minus strand of NHYE01001182.1, from coordinate 9,371 downwards.
ACCCTTCTACCTTACGTCCAGTACAGGAGTATTACCCTGCTTTATGGGCGCAGTTAATGCGTGAAACACGAAATCCATGACAATAATTTGTGAAGACTAAAACCCCAAGTGAAAGTGAAACTATTGAACCAGTATATGATACAGTATGTGAAATGCGTGGTTGAGCATCGCTAGTCAAAGGCTGGGCAAGCCGTCTAGAAGGATAAAATGCCCACGGAAAACGGAAATCTAGGAATGTCATCTAAAGGCCATCTAATGGGCGAGTTCCTCTACNGAAAGTGAAACTATTGAACCAGTATATGATACAGTATGTGAAATGCGTGGTTGAGCATCGCTAGTCAAAGGCTGGGCAAGCCGTCTAGAAGGATAAAATGCCCACGGAAAACGGAAATCTAGGAATGTCATCTAAAGGCCATCTAATGGGCGAGTTCCTCTACGCTTGGACAATCGCACTGCAATTTGCAAAAAAAAAAAAAAAGAAAAGTCAAACCCTGGCTGCCAAGTCAAACGCTGAGACTCACAATCAAATTAAGGTCACCATATGCTACACGCATTGTCAGCATCGTGAGGCTCCAGAGGAGGGGAAATTTACCATCGTCGACCCTAGAAACAGTGGGCCAAAATTTCTTTTCACGCAGCCATGGCAAAGCATAAGCTGCTTGTTCGCGGGTATAAGGCCTGAACCGGTTATCAGCTCAGTAGTCGAGATGAAAAACATCACGAAGACGCCATACCGGTTCCAGTCGCTCTCGGAGAGGGCGATGATGGATATAGGATGAGGTGCATTTTTTAGTAAGTTATTGTCTTTTGGTTGTTTTCCGGTAATGACGTCTTCAGCTTCCTTTCGAATAGCGATCATGGCGTCACAAAATCTACGAGAGGGCATTAACGGAGGCTTTTATAGCACAAGATCTTGATCGCACCTGTCTAGTTCTTCTAACGTCTCTGACTCAGTGGGTTCAATTAGCATGCAAGTTTGAATAGGCCACGAGCATGTAGGTGGGTGGAAACCATAATCCTTTGAAGAGGCGTTAGATGATATAATGATCAAGATGCATCACGAGCTCGATAACAGACCTGCAGACGTTTAGCAAAATCCGTGACTTTGAGACCAGCTGCTTTGTCGAATTCTGCTAGGTCAATCAAAAGTTCGTGAGCAACACGCCCTTTTTCATTTTTGTAACGCAGGCTATAATGGCCTTGGAGGCGCGCTGCCATATAATTGGCATTAAGAAGAGCGATCTTCGACGATTCGACGAGGCCATTGCCTCCCAGCATCTTGATATACGCCCAGGAAATGATATTGATAGATGCACTGCCAAAAGGAGCTGCTGCAACCGCGTCTATGGCATGCTCCGCTTTGACTGGCATGATTGGGTGGCTAGGGAGGAACGGCGCAAGATGTTTAGCAACGCAGATAGGACTAAACAAAGTTGAGGTGTGAGGAAGTTACCAACAACATGTCGATGTTGTACTCACCCGACACCTGGTCCTCCGCCCCCGTGTGGTCTGAAGACGGTTAGGAAATCAAACCCTTGAGAAAGATAAAACCCTTACATAGCAAAGGTTTTGTGGAGGTTCATGTGACACACGTCACCGCCGCACGTAGCAGGGTTTGTAAGACCGATCTGAGCATTGAGATTGGCGCCTAGGTTCCAGTTTAGTCAATGGAAAGGATCAAATCCATGCAAGCGAACGCGCACCGTCCAGATAGACTTGTCCGCCATAGTTGTGGATGATTTTGCATGCCTAAAACCCATGAGGCAATTATCAACAAAAGAGGGGATAAGTGGTACTGACATCCTGAACTCCTGCTTCAAAGACACCGAAGGTGGATGGGTAAGTGATCTGATGCCTGGTAAGCATCGATTCAAACTAGTGTAGAAAATAAATCTTGCCATAAAAGCGGCGAGCCTATCTTGGTGTTTCGCTGCCTTTGCTTCCAAATCGTTTAGATCGAGATTGCCATCTGGATGGACCTTGATAGGGACGACTTTGAGGCCAGCCATAACAGCTGACTGGATTTACGTCAGTAAAAATGGTCAAGAGTGAAGCTGTGACACTGACGGCAGGATTTGTACCATGCGCGCTGAGGGGTATCAGGCAAATGTCCCGATGTCCCTCTCCGCGAGATTCATGATAAGCTCGGATGACAGAAAGACCTGTGTATTCTCCAGCAGCGCCTGAGTTTGGTTGCAAGGAAGCTGCGTGGAATCCAGTGATCCTGCAAAGATCGTCCTCCAATTCCTAAAACCATGACGGGTATGAGAAATATGTCGTAGACAACACAAGAGACAAACCTTGATAATGCAATGGTAACCTTTCACCTGGTCATAAGGAGCAAACGGGTGCACTGAGCTGAACTCAGGCCAGGTAAGAGGAACCATACTGCTTGTACTGTTGAGTTTCATAGTGCAGCTTCCCAGCGGGATCATACTATGCACAAGACTCAAGTCTTTGGAGGCAAGATGATGAATATACCGAAGCATCTCCGTCTCGGAATGGTGTTTATTAAAAACAGGGTGGGGCAAGTATTCCGACGTGCGCTGCAGTTCCGGAGGAATCGCACTAAGCTCTGGTTCGTGCAGGTCGTTGAGACGGACTTGATCAGTCCCCGCTGCAGACGAGAAAACATTCAGCAGTTTGACGAGATCGTCGGGCGAGACGCTTTCATCGAAGGTGACCCCAACGTGACGTTCGTCAATTTGGCGCAGATTAATCCCAAATGCATTTGCTTGCTTGTGAACGGCGTTTGCTGACCCTGCAACAGACACATCCAGCGTCACAGTGTCAAAGTAGGTTCTGTTGACGGGCTTGTACCCCATGCTGGCGACAGTCGACTTGAACACGTCAGTAAACTTGTGCACTCTAGTGGCAATCCTTTGTAGACCAGCTGCGCCGTGGTAGACAGCATACATAGCCGCCATATTCGCGAGGAGAGCTTGAGCTGTACAAATGTTACTCGTAGCCTTTTCACGGCGAATGTGCTGCTCCCGAGCTAGTATGTAAAGTCAGACGAGCATGCGGGTAGATGATCTGGATACCAACTTTGTAAGGCAAGCCGATATGCGACTTTCCCTTGTGTATCCCGACTTCGGCCAATGAGTCGTCCGGGCATCTTACGTTTTAACCTTTCAGTGACAGCGAAAAAGGCAGCATGTGGACCACCATATCCAGCCGGAACACCAAACCGAGCAGAGTTTCCAACAACAATGTCAGCGCCCCATTCGCCGGGTGGCTTGATCTTTGTCAAGGCCAATAGATCCGTCGCACAGACGACGAGGCCCCCAAATGAGTGAGTAATTTTGGCGAGCGACTCAAAGTCCTTGATATTCCCGTCCACGTCTGGATATTGGATGAGGACGCCGCAAATATCTGACTGCAAGGAAGAATCCACCACCATAGACGCTGCATCACCCACGACAATGTTGATACCAAAACCTTTAGCCCGCGTCCTGAGGACAGCGATGGTCTGAGGGGTCACCCCGGCGTCCACAACAAATGTACGTTTTCGCGGGCTAGCGACGAATGCCATGACCATTCCTTCGGCAGCCGCGGTCGCTTCGTCGAGAAGGGAGGCATTTGCGATATCCATTGACGTTAAAGACATGACCATGGTTTGGTAGTTCAAGAGAGACTCAAGACGACCTAAAACAATTGTCGATATATTGAGAACTGGGAGTGACTGTACGGATACCTTGGGCAATTTCAGGCTGATAGGGTGTATATTGAGTGTACCAGGCTGGATTCTCCATAACCTGCGAGCATTAGGTCAGCGAACCCGCCCGCCCCAATTTGATATCGGTCATCAGGACGCACATTACGAAGGATGACTGGTGGAACAACTGCATTATGATAGCCCATCCCTATGTAACTTTTGAACGGTTTGTTTTGTCCTGCTAATTCCTTTGCCCTTAAATTGAGCTGCGATTCACTGTACGCCGGTATGGACGCGTTGTCGATGTCATGGCTGTCCAATCTAACTTTAGGAGGCACAGTGTCGGCGACGAAAGCCTCCATCGTCTCATACCCAAGGAGGGCAAGCATCTTTGAAGCCTCTGCATCATCGGGACCAATGTGGCGCTCCGGAAAAGTGTCCAACGGTGCAAAAAGAGAAGTCGGCTGCTTGAGACTAGCGAGACCTCGTAGATAGCCAGGGGAGGGGTGATTAAGGCGTAAGGTGGCCAAACGGCTGAAGCCTAACGCACAGCGTAGGATCGCCATGGTTAGGCAAGAAAGGATCACAGATGGTGGTGGTTGATGCGATACAAGAAGGCCCACTAGAGTTCATGAAGGGGCGCAAAAATTCCACCGAGCCATTCACCGAGCCAAGTGTTATCGACGTAATTGGTCGATAAGGGTCATTCTTAGCGGATAGACAAGTAGAAATTCAAGAAAATAATAGTTGCTGGTCCTAATCAAAGGAGATAAATTGCTCCATGGATTTCGACGCAACTGACTGATTTTCAGGTACAGGTTCGGGGTAGACAGGCGCGTACTCTGACGCCCGACGAATATAGCAGCGTTCAGAGACAAAAACTTTTTCTGCCTGGCTCGGAGCAACGGACTCCCGCGCCATCAGTCACTTTCCCATTACGGCAGCGAGCGCACTTCGAATCTCAAGTCCCGTGATAATAGTTAGCGCACAGTCACGTGCAGAACATTCATATGCGCGTGACCGACGCGGTTTGCTTTGATTCTGTACTTCACTGTGACGAGAGCTATTTGATATCATGGCGACCTTCATTAACCGCGGGGCGACTACACCAGCCAACTACTACAGGACCGCAGCCTATACCTCGCAGCCTCAGACGCAACAACGGCCGAACTTGACAGATGATTATGAGCGTGCGTAGTAAGTTCTTTAGTTGAGTCTCGTCATTTATCTTTTTGTATGCACTAGGTTGGTACACGGAGAAGGCACCAAATAACAGAATGGCCCTCTCCGTTCGCTCAGGTATTCTTTCCGAAGTTGGATGGGCACTAGATCGGCTATGTCGTCTGGCTAACAACGAGCGATTTGAATTCTACCCTGGCCTTTTGGATAGCCTCTTCGACTGGCCAGAGTGGTACGTGACTGAAGGTTACAAGATGTTGCAAGACAGCAACTTGCTTTTTTCCTGCGACCCAACTTTGGCATTGAAGCACCGTTATGCTGTGGAATCGCTTTTCGTTCTCCGTAATGCCGCATTCTACGAGCCCAACGCGAACGAAATCGCCAGTCATTCACATACCATCCCTCTCATTTTGAATGGCTTACACAATCTAGATCACTCCAAAGACGAGAACTCGGAAGCACTTCTCCACATAATTGACCTGTTTCAAATCGTACTTGCTCCCAGAGTGACCGTCCACACTAATATCGCTCCCAAGCTGAACCCCATTCCCCCTTTGCTACGGGTCGTCGCAGAATCATCAAATCGCACAATGATTATCAGTTCCTTGACGGCCCTGGTGTCGTTATTCTCAAATTCGGCCAACCTTTCGCATCTATCAGCTGACTCACCAGCCCTCAAGGCATCTGTTCAGTACTTGCCGCTGTTCGTCGACAAGCCCTTGGTACAAGCCTGTCTGAATTACCTTTACGCGCACATCTCGCACCCTTCCATGGCACGACTTTTTCTTCTTCGTCCAGAAATGCCCGGTGTCTTGAAGGTCTTGGCAACTCTCCTCCTTGAGGAGCAACGCCCACTCGAGAAGACGTTCACACTTGATATCACAGGTCCTATCCATACCGCTTCGTCTGTGTCCCCATCAACGCGTGACCATGAACTGACCAAAGACGAATTGGAAAATCTTCTTGCTAAACCGGAACCTCAGCGTTGCTATGATTGGTGTGTATTATCCCTTATTAGTCTGCGACGGTCTTTTCTGAGCAATATCTGAAGGATGAGAGCTATGTTTGTGGCCAAACCGGACGGAGAATTAACACAGGTCGACTTTTGGAATCTATACAAAGACGCGTTCTCTCCATATGCAGATCAACATGGTCTCCTTGTTGCCTCCGATGTTATAAAGAATGTCACCAACGTGTTTCCACAGGCGCAAGCCATGGTTTTACCAGGACCTGTTCAACGCTTTGTTGTCCGCGGCGTAGACAGGCGTAAGGAATCTGCTGCAAATGAGAGATTCAGATGTCAGTGGAACCGCTCTCAGTGTTCTTCTCTACCATTCGCGTCTCCCGGGGAGCTATATGAGCACGTCCTGCAACATCTAACAACAGAAGACGCTAGTGAACTGCCTTGCTTGTGGTCGTCCTGCTCGGTCCCCCCCGTTTCCAAGCATGCCCTGAGCGCCCATGTCCTCACGCACTTGTCAAATACTCAAGTTCAAAAACACCCTTCGCAGAGTGATACAATAACATTACCTTCAGAAAATTATCCATACCCTACGGAAAATCCCAGCAGTCGACCTCCGCCTCCGCCTCGAAGTACAACAATCACCTATGACCTTCCTATTATCGATCCGCCTTCAACGTCTCTGACGGCCCTCCTGATCATTCGTATCTTGTTTCGGACCTCATTTGCCTCAGCAGATGCTGCACCCCGTGTTGACGCAGACCACTTTGGCTTCCCGGGCATTGTCGAGGATACAATGGATGCCTCAGGCGAAGAGATTGACTTGGGGGACGGTACGTCTGATGGAGATGAAAGAGAAGGGGAAAGGAGAGGGAGGAAAGCTTTTATTGGCATCAAGAGACTCTTAGAGTCTGTCCAGATTAAAGACGAAACATTGATGGGATGGGTAACAGAGATGACAGATATCGGCACCTAGATGTGCTGCGATGGTGGAGAGGGTTATCACGTTGTGCCTGTCTGGTTCTTCTAGTTGGCATAACCTGAATCCATCAGTAGACCCGACTTCGTGGCTGAAATTCTCTTGACTCTGGTCAATCAAAAATCTATAGATTTTCTGCCGGGCTATTTACTCCAATCAAGATTAACACAACGCACTGCCCGCTATGAAGCAACTGCAACTTCGTCATATTGAGCCTTCAGACTCCACCCCTATATACATTCATGGATTGATCCTCAAGTGAAATGACAATGATACAGATGCTAGCGGAATCGTACACTACGGCTGGCTACATTGCTCGCTATTCGGGCTCTCTTCATAATGCTCTTTCCACAAAGCGTACATTTTTCTTCTATTCGAGTCCCTTGTTTCTGGCTGACTGGCAACCTCAAATATTCTTTGAAGTAATTTGCTTTTCAGTATTTGACCCTCGAAATGTCTTCCTTGCTCAGAACCGTCGAAGCAAGCATTAGTCAAGAGATTAGGATATATGGAATCATCCGTAGCAAGACGAATTCTTTTTGACTTCGGGGATTCGTCCATTTTGCAAGAATCCGGATCAAGAGCGTTGAGCAGAGGGAGAAATAAGACAGATTGTATCCGTTGGTAAGTCGTGGATGTGTGAGTCCGAGCGGCAAGTGTGATGAACGGATCAAGTAATATGGCCAGGGGCGCAGGAGGTACGGACGCTGAAAGCCCAAGCGTCTTGTCAAGTTCAGTGAGGTATATGTCTGCTACGTGGTAAGACAGACTCGATGGTACCCGGGGGTCGCTGGTGCTGGGAGAGAGCATCATTCTTGATTCAGAGAACAACCAATTCGACTGCAAGCTCACCATAGGGGCCCACCCTCCTTCGTCAATATCTGATTGTACTCCTGGCATATTTCTTTGTCCCACTTCACGCGCATCAGGAGCCGGAATGCAGCATTGACAAACCGACGAATGAGCATGTAATACTTATCAATTCTTAACAAAGTTAACGCCTGAACTGAGTTGTAAGTAGATTGAGCACACACCGTAGACGGTCGATTCCATTCCATTCCCGAACTGTGGTTTCCCAAAAGCCGAGAAGAAATGCAAGGGATGTGGATGTGGATGAAATGGTTAAAATCATTTCCGCTAATTCAGACGCCAGGGCTTGTTGAACTAGAGGCTTGTCTGACATCCAAAAGCCTTGGAGCTCGGTTAGTACCGGCAGAGGAGGGCAGTTGATAAGAAGGGAGACCGACAGTAGAATATTCCCTTCCACAACTTGTCCATCTCTGCCTTGGAAAGTTCATGGCGATCATCGGAGAGGAATATCGAGAGATTCTTGATAGCCTTGTCGCGCGTTTTTTTGTCTTTACGCTATGCGATTGAACAGTCGGAAAGCTATGAAACTGCATGGCACTTACCGGTTGAGGCAAGATATTTCGCCAAGGGAGGTCCTGTGGCAGTCATGGTAGAAGAGATCGAGATTTTTTCAAAGTCCGGCCACTTTTGATCCCGATCGCGGCTACCCGGATTTGTGACGACGTATTTAGCCCCTGCTCTCATCCTGGAGACATGACTTCACCATTCTGCTGTGAATGGGGGTGGGCAACGCCTGATCGCAAAGCGTGATATTTGTGCATGTTTGTACCTCTGCCAAACGCGTTTCTCGACCCGTTCCTCCCTCTTCAGACTCTTTCCTCATGAATACTGGACACCTACGACTAAAATAGCTGCAGAATCCGGTTACGCTTATCGTTGGGAGCGCGTGTATGTATTTTTTGTCAAAGAATACGTAAGGTAACACATCAAAATCGTGCCGCAGAACTTAGCGACCAGTGGGTCTCACAATCCTTGATTCGCTCGTCCGTAAAAAAATAGCGGAGGCCTGATAAAATAGGATTCGCTCCCCTAGGGTACTACACGATGTATTAGTACCTAATTAGACACAATTGCTACCTGTTGTGCACTGAGAAACCGAGACCGAGATGGTAGTTGATATGAGCCTCTGAATATATGAAACTTCAGCAAGTGCACCTGTTATTGCATAATTTGCACAACCGAGTATCATTCTGACAGTATTTATACTATATACAGGTAGGATAACAAGCTCAAAAACCTCCCTAGCGCTCCGAGCGAATGTCAATGCTCATCTCTCTTGCACCTTGTATGCCAGTCACAGTCTTGTCACACGGGTTCCCGGTACACCCATACTGTCCTCCAGAATGGGAACTGCATGATAAAAAGACCCTGTAACACCACTAATACGCGGTTTGTGCCATTCAAAGTGAACTCTATGCACGACTTTTGGGCAGGAGGGGTGGAAGGTCGATGACGTCCAACTCTGACAGGTCAGGCACCTGCCAAAAGCCGCGTCTGACAGCGTCCCAACGGCTCGAGAATTTTCTTCCACACACGATGACCTTGCCCGTAATTCGTCTCTAGGGCTTCGCAATCTGCGTCAAGGATGGCAGACTCTGTCTTTTCTTGTTTCTACACCCTGATTTGCGTGCACAAGATGTAATTTTGTGCGTAATTCTTATCCTATTGATAGAAAACCTGTTTTACGCGGAAAAGAAGACAGAGTCGCGATTCCTAGACAGGTT
>NHYE01001181.1:1036-23657 GCA_002938385.1 Gymnopilus dilepis | reverse complement strand
GGGGGTTTTTGGCAAACAGCTGACGGATAGTGAAGAGGCTGCTACGGCGATGACCATGACCATCGGTGAGCTGGTGCTTCTGGGGGTGTTGGATGCTCAGAGTGTTGGGCGGGCTTGGGTTGGTGGAGGGGATGTTGTTCTGCTGCCGAGCAAAGAGGAGACCTTGAAGCCGTCGACAGGCGTCCAAGAGACGGTCACACTATCTGCTCGGGTACCTGTGCCCTCCTTGGAGCATTCTTCGTCTGTCTCTGCAGAGGTGGCTGCGGACGTCGACTCCGTGGCCGAGGAGAAAACTCAAGTTGAGAGTGACGAAGGCGCCGCGGAAATGGGTGCGCCCTTGTTGCCCTCCCCTCCGGACAGCCAAAGCTCGAGCGTGCGCAGTCGCAGCCAGAGCCACAGCGGCAGCGGCAGTGGGGGGAGCACTGAGGCGGAGGAAGAGTCTGCTGCTACTAGCGAGGAGGGAGGGGTGGATGATCAGGATCAGGAACCTCACCAGGAAGACAGCAAAATTTCTGCGGGGGATGCTTCGTACTCTGCGCCTTCTCTTCCTGAACGTGTTTATTCCTCGCAGTCCCTGTCTCAGCAGCGTGTCGAGCCGCCTTTGATGATCACGCTGACTTCGCCGACTGTTGGGTCTCCTTCGCCTACTCTCTCTTCTTCCCATCCCCATTCGCATCTCGATTCTCAGAATCAAGGACATCGCCGCCTGGCGTCGAATGAGTCTGCATCGCTGTCTACGTCTGCGCTGCCGTTGGGTGGTGATAGTAGTGCCCTCCCGCCGCCGAGCTCCTGGCACGGTGGTGATGCGACGGGGGATGGGGATGAAGGGGCACAGAAGGGGCAGGGGGTTAACGTCAATGTTAAGGTTCCGAGGGCGATTTATGTCGCTTCGGGGTCTTCTTCGGTTGGGACGGCGAGGGCGAGGTCGGATTCGCGTCTTCCACTCCAAGGGGCTGATCTGGCGCTCTCGGCGTCATCCTCCTCGTCGTCCAACAACCTGAAGGTCAAGGCCAAAGTGGATGTGGGTGACATGACTGAGGGCGAGAGGAAGAGGGCGAAGAGCCATGGCGATCGTGGCTATGATGGGTTTGGGGCTGCGTTGAGGAGGTTGGGGATGGGGATGTTCGGTCATGCTGGCGGTGGTGGTGGTGGTGGTGCAAAAGTGAAAGCAAAGGAGAGGTAGGAGGTGGGCGTGCGCGCCAGTGTCACTGTGTGCATGCATGCTAGATCACGGACTCGATCATGGCGAATGGTTTGATTCTCATTTGATAGACTTTGGACACGGACATGGACCTGGATGACGCCTACATACTTATCTCTGCGGACATCCTGGCATGGTTATACGTGCATTCGCGTTTCGAGTTTGATATAGAGTCGTATCATATCATATGGACGCCGGACGATACTTATTTTGTGGTTGGTTTGCGTGTAGCTAGTAGGAGCGTACGATTTTGTTGTAATATCTTTTTCTTGTTATTCTTTTTCTACGATGTTGTAGTCACTTCGTTCGTATTTTGTAGTCAACATGGCACAGCTAGTATTTTCTCTACATGAGTATTTCCTATTCTCGATACCTTGCACGTAATGATTGTATGTCTTTTTTCTTATTCGCGTTGTAGTATGTAGCACAATTTTTACGAATGAATTTCTTGCGATTTTTGTGCCTTCGTTTCGTGACGTCACTGTCACTTTCGCTCTTGTCTCTTGAAACTGAACATCGCGGACATTGTTCTCCCTTTGAAGAAAAAAGCTACCGATGTCAAGATTGGAACGAAGCTTTGCCTTTGTCTCTAGATCCCTCGACGCTGGTTGATCTACGATATTTCCAGAAGAATTAACACCCATCACGTACCAACTGGTCTGAAGAATTTGGATGGCGGATCCTTTTGCATCAATAGTCTGGGAGTCTAATAGGGACACGGACGTCGCAGAGGCCGGAGAGGACCTCTTCAATCTTGTTTTCAGGTCGGCTGTCCCCCCTGAGATCCGCAATGCCACGAAAGTGGTGTCCGATCTCGAGGAAGCCATGGCGCGATTGGAGACCTCGCTGATCCTGCAGGAGAAGGAACAGCACGAGAACGAACGGCAGGCCCTCGCCCAGTGTCTCGAGACCACCGACTCGCGAATCCGGAAGCTCAAGAAGGAGTATGCGAAGATCAATAATCAGAGCAGGCGGTGTCCTGTCCTCAAGTTGCCGGTGGAGATCACTTGTGTTATCTTTGATCTTTTGCGGGGGCCGGAGTATTCGAGGACGGAGTCGCGCAAGTTTTATGAGGAGACGGGGCGTCTTGCGGAGGTGGTCGTGTCGCATGTGTGTCGGTATTGGAGGTTCATCGCGCTTGGGTACAAGAGCCTGTGGACGCGCTTCAAGTTCGACGCGGCCGTGGCGGAGGTGGTCCCCGTCGAGCGGTTCAAGGCGTACATGGCCAGATCGGCCAACAGGCCCGTCGACATCTACCTCAACTTCAACTCCTACTGGGAGAGCGCACACGACTTCGAGAGCGACGACCTCTCGGAGCTGGTCGAGACCGCGATGGAGTACGCGGAGCGGTGGCGGTATTTCCTTATCCTGACGGAGCCGGAGCTCCCGCTGCTTTGCTACCCTGGCAAGCTGGAGGGGGCGTCTGCGCCGCATCTGGAGTACTTTGGCTTTATTAGCCCTGGGAGGGATGTGGAGGTTGAACATGAATACACCCAGGGTCTACAGCCGACTATATTCCAGGGCGGCGCTCCGAAGCTGAGCTCGGTCATGTACGACGTGTCCGTGTGGTATAGGATGTTCCCGCCGATGCAGAACCTCACCACTTTCTGTCTTGAAGCCGTGAACTCTAACCCTGGTTTTGAGCCTGGGCAGCTCCTTACTTTGCGTATGCTCCTTGAGATACTCGCCCTCCCTAGTTTGACCAACTTGTCTCTTTCGGGCATGCTGGTTCAGTCGACGGAGATGCCTCTGACAGAACGGGTTGTCATGCCCAAGCTCGAGAACCTGCGTATCTCTAGGACGGAGTACGCCCTGGGGCTCCTCCCTGCCCTCAAGGCCCCGAAGCTCAGGACGCTCGCGATCGCTTTCGAGGATTTTGAGATGCTAGACGATCCATTGCAACCTAACAGCCTCCCTGCTCTGGAATATCTTTGGCTCGTCAATACAAGCATCGCCTCTGTTCGGAGTGGCGAGCGTCTTGCGGCGTGCACGAATAACATCAAGACTCTTGTCATAGTCGACTGGGACTTTGACGAGATCCTCTTCGAATTTCTAGCCTCAAGCCACGGCCTTTGGCCCAACCTCACCAACGTCACGATGGACATTCCCGGTCTCGGGCAATCTCTGCCTGACGTTGAAGATTTCATCCAGACGCGTCCTCATGATGACCTGGTGCTTGCAGTCCGCGAACATGTCGCGAAGGCCTGGGGGCCGATGCCGAGTGAAAGTGAAGTGCCACCTGCCCCGTCGGAGAGCAATGTTCGTCGGTGCCGTTTGCAAAAGATACCCAACAGTGCCAAGTTTACATTTCCGGCGGTATGGGATGACCATTGGCCATGGATAATTGAGCCCGCGCCGGAGATTACAGAGGAAGCAGACACTGAGGATGGTTCGAGCGAGGATGGTTCAGACTGATATTATAGGGGCCGTTCGCGAGTCAACATGTCTCAATGATTTATTATCTCTGCCTCCCCTTCGTTTTTTATTCCGTGAAATATGTATTCATGACACAGCCCGGAGCTTAGCAATTCATATTTCCTGATTCATCAGGACCATTCCCCCAGGCTCCTCTTGGTCAGACTGAGGCTCTCATCTGCTGCCTCCTCAGTGTCATGTTACCTCTTCGCTACCACCGCCGCGACGTCCTCGTCGAATATTCAGCTGGAACAGTGGGTAGCCGGCTGCCCAAAGCGAAAGTCGGGGTCGTAGTCATACGAGCTGCGTTTCAGCCTGCGTAGAGGAATTTGACGTCGGTTGTGCCGTTGGTGGGGATGGGGTTGCGAAAGTGCAGTACGTAGGGCGTCTACTTGCATGCTAGGTCATAGGCTTGGTCCTCGCAGATGTTTTGAAATTTGATTTTCATCTCAGGCTGATAGTGACAAGATAGAGAGCCCTTGGACACGAACAAGGGCTCGAAGGAGGCGATTTAGGGCTTTTAGGATGCCTTTAGACCCTCTGCGGATATCATGGCATGGTCGTATACGCATTTGTTCGTACACTTAGATAGTTCTGCTTTGCACTTGCATGTATACGATTTGGATATCAATTTCACTTGAATCACTGCACTCCAAATTTACCTTCAGCGCGCTTGGTTTCGTCACGTCACCGTGACTTACTATGATTATCTCTTGCCACTCAGAAGCAGACATGACATATCCATTGTTCTCCTTTCAGGGCCAAGAAGTAGCTGTCGTGCGTATCCGCCTTCGAAATTTTCATTACTATTTGACCTACGCTAAGACTTTAGGGGAGTGACGGTTATCACATTCGACTGACCGTTGAAAGGTGATCCCGGAAAGTTCGCGACGACGAAGGCATGGATTCCGTTGTAGAAGCCGGACAGGATCTTTCTCAAATTCCTTTTGACAAGAAAGGCGATATTTCTGCGGACGCAGAAACCGCCAACTCGCACTCCGATCTCGAAGCAGCAGTGGCACGTCTGGATATCTCGCTCATTCTCCAGGAGAAGAATCAACATGAGAAAGAAAAGCAGGCTCTTGGCGAACGTCTAGCGGCCACCGATCGGCGAATAAGGAAGCTCAAGAAGGACTATGCCAAGATCAACAACCAGAGCAGGCGCTGTCCTGTTCTCAAATTGCCTGTGGAAATCACCTGCATCATATTTGCTCTTTTGCAAGGCCCTTCGTATTCGAGAGAAGAGTCTCTCAAGTTCTATGTGAAGATGGGACGCCTCTCGGAGGTGGTCGTGTCGCATGTGTGCCGATATTGGAGGTTTGTCGCCCTTGGTTGTCCGATTCTGTGGACGCGGTTCAAATTCGACGCATCTATAGCAAAAGTAGTCCCAGTCGAGCGTCTCAAAGCGTACATGGACAGATCGGTGTCAAGACCTGTGGATGTCTACCTCAACTTCAATACCTATTATGAGAGTGCACACGATTTCGAGGTCGAATGCCTTCAGGAGTTGTTGAACACTGCCATGAAGTACACGGAGCGGTGGAAGTCCTTCCTTGTTATGATGGAGGATGGTGTCCCGCTTCTGCGTTATCCTGGTGTCCTAGAGCAGGCTTCTGCCCCTCATCTGGAGTACTTTGCTTTCATCAGCAATAGTCTGAAACTGCACACTGAACACCGAAACCCTGATCGTCTTCAGCCGACGATCTTCCGGAAAGGCGCCCCGAAGCTGTCATCAGTCATGTACGATTTATCCCTTGCGTATGGCTTGCATCCGCCGATGCAGAATATCACCACCTTTTGTCTTGAAGATGTGGATTCGCTGGCATCCTTTGGTGAGGAAATTCCATGGGACGTGTTCCTCGAGATCCTTTCCCTCCCTTGTTTAGTCAACCTGTCTCTTCTTGGGATGTTGGTTAGGCTACCGGAGGCATTTGGGCCTATCGTTATGCTCAAGCTGCAAAATTTTCGTTTCTGCAGGACAGAGTACGCCGTTTCACTCCTGCCCGTCCTGAAGGCCCCAAACCTCAAGACACTCGTTATCTCTTCGGAGGACCTCGAGGCATTGGGGCACCCGTTTGAACTCAATAGCCTGCCTGCTTTGGAGTCTCTTTGGCTACTACATACCTGCGCCTCTTCACCTTGGGATGTTGCAGTTCTTGCAGAATGCACAAGCAACATAAGAAGCCTGATAGTAGTCGACGCGGAATTTGACGAAAACTTTTTCGACTTTCTGGCAACCAGTCAGGACTGTTGGCCTGGTCTCACTACCCTTGCAATGGACGTTAACCGTCTCCAAAATGGGGTGGATGAAATTTCAGCTTTTTTGGACACTCGTCCCAATGATGATCTGCGAGTCAAAGTCCGCGAGGATGTCTACAAGCAGTGGGCGCCCATCCAGACGCGGGATGAGGAGGCAGCGCCTCAGCGAGATCGCAGTAGGTGCCGCATCGGTATGATAGATGATGATCGCATGCTTGCGATTCCAGCTGTCTGGGCGGATCATTGGCCCTGGAAAATTGACTCCCCGCCAGAATTTGCTGGCGACTCAACTGAGGAGGATTCGGACTGATATAAGGAACCGTTCGCTGGTGGACATATCGCAAAGATTCGTACTTTGCATTAGACCTACGCTCTCCCCCGTCTCATTTCCTCGCTGCCATGATTCTTCTGTTCTCTTTCTCTTTCTCCTTCAATGTCATGTTTATATTACACACCGGAGCATGACATTATTATTGATTCGGATTCAGCTTTGATCAAATTCTGTTTTTTCCCCTTTGGCAGCTTCCTTTTTCGTCACTTTCACGCCCTTTCTTCTTGCTTTATATTCTCACGTCCCTGATTTCCTGCGTGGTCTGCTGATTCCCCATTGTTCTCTATCTATCGAAAAGCCCTTAGTGATCCAAGAGTCCATTGCCGCTCTGCTTCAGACTATCATCAACCGACGATTGGGGGGTGATCCCCGGACATCGAGCTTTGGTCCAATCTCCCCGGCCCCAAGACTACACGCCTAGTGTTTCCCCTCAGTACAACGCTTTGTGGCCTCCAGATGGACGCATCAGTATCTGGTCAGCAGCCTACAGATCTTTACCAAGAGACCAGGCGTGTTGGAGGAGAAAATAGCGCCAGTTCAACTAACAATATGACCTCGATTCGGATGCGAACAGATATGTCGCTGATACTTCAGGAGAAGAACCAGCGCGAGAAAGAGAGGGAGGTGCTTCAACAAGGCCTTAAAGGTACCAACAGTCGACTCAAGGAGCTCAAGACAGAATACGCTAGTATCAATAACAGGAGTCGGCGCTGCCCTGTGCTCAAACTGCCCGAGGAAATCACTTGTCTCGTCTTTTCACTTCTGCAGGACTCTCATCCCAGAGGAGAGTCGCTCAAGTTCCTACCGGAGGGACCTTTACAAGAGATCATTGTTTCCCATGTCTGCCGAGAATGGAGGTTCACCGCCCTTTCCTATTGTCAGTTGTGGACGAGATTTCGGTATGACGCCTCTCGAACACAACGCATCCCTTGTGATCGGCTCGAGGCATACTTACAGAGATCATCATCAATGCCAGTAGAGTTGTGGTTTTGTCTCCGAGGTGATCTGACAGATGAGGATTCATATGACGGTTGCTCGGAACTACTGGATACAGAAGACCTGGCGACGTTGCTAGAGATAGCAATAAAACACGTAGACCGATGGAAGACCTTCTTCATAAAAATATGCGAGGATGCCCCCCTTCTTGCCGCTTTTTACAAGCTTGAATGGGCATATGCTCCCCATTTGGAATATTTTGGTCTCCTCAGCTGCTATGAGACCTTTGACCATGCCGAATTGGACTCAGGGTTCACT
Organism: Gymnopilus dilepis; assembly: GCA_002938385.1. NCBI lineage: Eukaryota > Fungi > Basidiomycota > Agaricomycetes > Agaricales > Galerinaceae > Gymnopilus > Gymnopilus dilepis. Next base: position 16,197 of record NHYE01001181.1, on the reverse strand, counting down.
TGCACAATTTTCAAACACGGCGCACCAAAACTCAGAACAGTTATGATTGACCCGTTCGTTGGACAAAGTTTTATCCCACCGCTGCAGAACCTTACCACTCTCTGCCTCGAATGGGGCAGCAATGAGGAAATGGACGATGAAGAGTTCTCTGCATGGGGTAGTTGGATTGAAATTGTCTCTTTTCTCCCCTTGGTGAACCTATCTCTCGTAGGAATCCCTGTGGATACCACAACAACCGGTCTCAGAGACAAAGCACCTTTCACACTGAACGCTCTTGAGAATCTTCGTGTCAGCAGGACTGAAGACTGGATCACACTTTTGCCTTTCGTGCGAGCTCCACGACTCAAGACACTTGTCGTAATGCACGATTATATACACATCGAAGAAGGCACAATGAGATCTCCTGCTTGGTCTTCTCTAGAGTCATTGTATCTTGTTGGTATCGGGATGAATGTGTCGGCAGCGCAATATCTTTCAGACCATACGGAAAACATCAAGGAACTCGTCATAGTTGATGAAGACTTCAACAAAAGCTTCTTTCAATTTCTCGGTTCGAGCGAGGGCTATTGGTCCCACCTCAGATCGATTACCATCGAGAGTAATATCGGTGATCATCTAGCAGATGTTCTCAGCTTTGTAAGAACACGCCCTAGCAATAGCATTGTGCTGAAAATCCGTGACCATATCGCTAAACGGTGGCAGACCAGCGTGTCTCAGGACGAACCGAGTACATACGATAGTCTTGTCCAGATTTGTCGTGTTGAGAGGATGGATGATGATGCAACGATCCTAAATCCGGTAGGTTGGCAAGAGTGTCGGCAGTGGAAGATGAACATCCCCTCGATCTACGAGGACGAGGACAGTAGTGCTACCAATAGCGACGAAAGTTGGGAATAGCTTAGTTAGATACATTCTCTGATCCCCAATACCCATGCTTGCCTTTGTATGTGGGTTTGCGCATCTTCGTCGAGATAAGTTTCCTCGAGAGATTTATCTCGTTGATTTGAACTTCAGGAAGGGTTGGCTCAATTATCTATATCCTATCTGATTGTTCGGAGAGATCTAACGAAGATCTAAATGGCTATTATAAGTAGGTCTCTGGCACAACACCTATCAACAATACGACCACTGCTCCGGTTATCGCATAGTACATAGTCTGCAAACTTTCTTTAGGCTCTATTCAAGCTCTATTCGTGCAGCCCTTGGGATTGTTTCCGCCAGTCGTTTTCTGCTGCCTCTGCCACCCGTCGAGCAATGCCAGCCTACTCGTGTTCGAACACCAACAGCTTTACCGAATCGCAGCCCATCTTGGACGTGTTCCAAACACCAGATGAGCCTCTATGAAGTATTCTAGGTCAGACAATGTTTGGAATAGCATCTTGAACCATGTATCAGGTCTCATCTGCAAGTTGCTCTTCCATTTTGTGACAAGTGGGACAGATTCAGATCTGGAGTTCAAACGAGTCTTGTCGCAAAGTCTTCTTCCACAACGTCGCAATAGCTATCGAAGACGGTGCCAGGCGCCCAGGAAACCTCCTCCGACGCACTGCAGATGTCTTCCTCTGATACAAGCCAACCAAATACTACAATACCACCTTTATCTGCCCCAGGCAGTGCCAATAATGTGCCAATAATCATAATCACCCTGGTCCTTTTCAACGGCATTCCACTCGCGGCAATTATCTGCCTCATAGTGTATGGTATCGTCCGCGGAAGGAGGCACAGTACAAATTCTGCAGTACGTCGATTGTCAGACATGCAGTTACATGATGAAATACTAACATCGAGTAAATTCTGGTTGTTATCTATTTCAGGGCCCGCCTGTCCTTCCACGCCAGCCTCCGCCTATTCCCACTCAGCGCGTTATGTCAGAGAGACATGTACCATAGGCCTACATGAAATACCTCACTGGCTCATGTATCTACAAATGAGAGCGATATATCTGATATCGCGTGCCACTTATGCGGTACAAGACTTTTTCTGAAGGCGTGAAAGTCAAGGGCTGGGCTGTTTGAAACTGTCTAACTTCCGTTCCGATATAAGCATGTCTGTCACCAATTCTAACCCTTACGCTTGACTATCACCATCTGCGCACTTTGCTACCATGAAAACGATGACACAAAAGGCCAGTATCATGGATGAAGATTCTGTATCCGTCACCGAGGACTCCGAGACTTGTACGTCTATGCTCCTCGTAATCGCTTCATTATCGATCTGTTCAATCCGATTCTCAGGTGCACCTGATTCTCCTGCTCTTCAAGTAGAGAACAGTGGTACGAATGTCCCCCTCCGTCACTAGGAAATGGCTCACTCGAATGTAGGATCAAGTATCAACATTTCGGTCAATGACCCATCAGGGTCTGGCCAGGCTCTCGATGCCCTCAAGGACATCCATTCTTTCCTGTGAGTACTCTGTTTATGCGCCCTTAGCTGATGAGCACGTTCTGATCTTGCGTGAAGTGTGTCCAACACTGAGAGGAACATATCAGTATCTTTTTCGTCGACTCCGAGCTGTATGATCGCTCCAAACCCCCGCTGGCAAATGCCCTCTCAGACTACTTTATCATCCACATCCGGTGATGCGAGCTCGATCCCGCCCCACTCCAAGACCACTGGCTTTCCATCGGGATACTTTCGCATTCGAGCTGCTGGGACTAACCATTACTGGGGAGTACATTGTGGTGACGTTCATGAAGACGGAAATGGCCTGCAACTTTGGAACCTCTCTGGAAAAAGCCAGGCGGAAAAGGTCAGTCATCTTTATAGAGTGTTGCCATCCAAGGTTTTATCTTGCTTGTCTAGTTTTTCTTTGTGAACGCGAAAGGTGGCCTATGTACTCGTGGCTTGCCCATCGACGTCATGGGTAGGTGATTTATGCCCTAACAATTACGCAACTGAGTATTGATATACGAAATCCACATCTTTAGGGTCTACTCTTGTAATCAGTCGACTTCGTCCTCCGACTACTCCCTGGCCAAATCCCTGGTCCCACCCACTCCCTACCTTTACTTATTCGCCTTCTGACAAGAGAATCAGCGTCAAATTTTGTGTTGATCCAGAAATACATGACCAATGGCCTCGCCCAGAAAGCGCATGGAAGGAACCATACAAGACCTTTCTCGTCTCTGCTCGTCCGCTTTCGTCGGTGAAGATCTATCCCTTTAGTGACATCGCGAGATGGGCCCCGAATGAAAAACTTGTTACGTGGACTCGTCATGCCGGCCACTCGTGGGCTGCAAAGGAATGGAACTGCCTTGGGATCGTGGATGAGAAAGAGGTTCTTTCGCCTGCTGAGACTGACGCTATGAGAGTCAGGTGGGAGATCGAGCAAGTTTAGCTACAGGTGTGTGAACTAGAAGGAAGAAAACCATTTTCGGTGTCGGAATGACTTCGAATTGCAATTCCGAGGTTATTGCTCAGTCCCTGAATCAACCGCGAGATCGACTGACCATAAGGTCCTCATTTCTTATCTTGGAATATGATGTACTATGTAGCGGTGCGTATTTGCGCAGTTTAGAGCCATTCTCATCTGATACCGATACTTGGACTGTTAGCATCGAGAAACAGGCATCTGTGATGCTCTTCTGCTCTTGCTCAAACGATACCCAGCATCTTGAATTTGGTTGCGTCAGGATGCTTTGGACACCTTTCTGTCTGCAGCAAAGGCTTTGCACGATATCAAGAAATACTTACAGTGACCTTCTCGCCTAGCATTGATTGTCTTATTCCTAGCAAACATTTGACGCAGACAGACAGAATCTGGAGCCTCTTCGTCACATGCAATGCTTTCAGCCGTCTCCTGCGGTCTAAGATAAGCGCTCGTCCTCCAGTTGTCATTTGGACAACATTTCCACGCACCTTCTGACCCATTCGATTTATCATGAGCCATCCAATGCCCATCTGAGGACCGGCTCTTCGACTAGACCCAATCCACCGCAGTTACAACGTGGCATTTACCTAAGTGTACTGGACGCCACATGTCTGCATCGTGGCCTGACCGAATCCAGGACATTCGATTGGAGATCACAGGATTATCAGTATAAGAATGTCTTCGAGCTCTTTCACTATCAAGTCCCAACTTCATCCTCTCAGTCATGAAGAAGCAGGAGTTCGAAGATACTATGCCTGAGGATTTCATTATCGAGGGATCTGGGGATTGTATGTCAGCTTTATCTTTGACTGATCGATGTATCATCTCGATTTCAAGGTCTTCCTGTATCTCCAACGGTCCAAGTCGCGAACAGCGGTAAGGCAGCTAACCTCTAACAGCGAAAGCCAGCTCAATAAGTCATCTATGACATAGGATCAAGCATCAAGATCTCCATCGATGATCCTTCAGGGTCTGGCAATGCTTTAGCTACCCTGAAAGACATTCAGCAGTTCCTGTAAGTTTTCGAAACTAACAGATACGTATGGTCTGATAATGTATTCAAAGCGCATCTAATATTGAGAGGAACGTTTCAGTGTTTTTTTCGTCGACTCCCGCCAATATCAGCACCAAAAATCCTGATTGGCTAATGTCTTCTCCTATCGGTTTTCCTCCTGCCTCCAGTGACATGATCTCGACACCGCCAGGCTACAAGAGCTCTGGCTTCCCAGCCGGATATTTTCGTATTCGAGCTGCTGGGACCAACTTTTACTGGTCTGTACACTGTGGTGACATTCATGAAGATGGTAATGCCTTGCACCTCTGGAACTGGCATGGAAGGGATGAGCCAGAACAGGTAAGTAGGACAGTTTAGTGATGCCACTGCCGTCGAGGAATCATCTTTTTTTCTGTTCTGTTCAGACTTTCTTCGTGAACACAAAAGGTGAACTATCCACCCGCGGGTTGGGGATCGATGTTATGGGTAGGTTTTAGATCACCATTAAGCTCTGCAAACTCATTTCAATGGCTCGAATTCCTCTTCTCCGTGGCCAAATCCCTGGTCCCATTCTCTTCCGACCTTCGCATATTCTCCCTCCGACAAAACAATCAGTGTCAAATTCCATGCTGATCCAATGATATCTAACAAATGGCCTCGCCCAGAAAGTGAATGGAAGGCACCATACAAGACCTTTTTCGTCTCAGCTCGTCCACCTTCAGTGACGAAAATTTATTCTTTCAATGACATCTCGAGGTGGGCTCCGGATGGAAAATTCATTTCGTGGACGCACCACGCAGGAGATACATGGGGCGCAAACCAATGGAACGGCCTCGGTGTTGTGGATGAGAAGGATGTACTGTCGTCTGCTGAAACTGACTTCATGAGAATTAGGTGGGAGCTCGAACAAGTTTAGTTTACAATTGTGTGAAAATAGTAACAAGGAAAAAATCTGTTGCTTTGGAGCGATTTCATACTGCAGCCGCGAGATTATCACCCATCCACTGGATAAGCGCTGCCTCACTCCTTCACAAGTCGAGAACTTACTCCAGATTGACCTAGGACAAAAGCGCATGCTGAATTCCGTTGACGGACGGTCCAACTGAGGCCTGTAGGGATATTTTCAAAGGAAGTCCGCAGTAGTTTCATGTCGCAATTCTCGCTAACGAAATTCAGCTCAACAATCGACTCTGAAGAGAATTCATGGATATTCTACAGGAGCGAAAGTAGCAGCTCTGGACTCTGGAGAGATTTGGAATCTATTCTTGGAAGTACTAAATGACGTCATTGCCCATTGGTCAAAAGTTTCTTTCCGATTTCTTTCTGGCGACTTCGCCAGGTTATATGCCTTTATCGTTCAATTCAGAGCAGCCAATATTGTAAATGTCGGTCGACTGAAAAGACGAATGCGACAAATAGAGGCCAGTCAGTATGAGATCTCTTTAGGGGTCTTAGGCACCAGCGGCTCCGATGAACCGATGACTCCATGACGATCTTCTGACAGTCTTCTAATCTCTGACAAAGATGCAAGGCTACTTCCATCACTGAACTATCACTAAGCCCAAGCAAATACACATACTATCATGAGCACGAACAAGAAGTTGACGGACCATAAGGTCCTCATTTTCGACGTGTACGGCACGCTTGCGGTGCGTGATTCTGCTTGTTCAACCTTCTCTCATTCAATACCATGATCGTCAGGACTGGGAAACAGGCATTCACAATGCTCTTCTGCCGATGCTCAATCGATACCCAATATCTCGAAGTTGGACGCGCAAGGACGCCTTGGACGCCTTTCTGTCTGTGGAGAAAGATCTGCAGGGGCAATATCCCGACATGCTATATAGCGATCTTCTTGCCAAAGCCCATGAGGTGCTAGAGGAACGACTCAGAGCACAGTCGGATGCACCAGGCGGACAGACTGCAACAATTCTGAGCGGGCCAAACCAATCTGAGGCGTCAACGAGCTCCAGCGCAGGTGCCGGACCCAGTGATGTCAATACAGGTATGGACGAACACAGAGAGTTCGGGGCTTCGATTCGCAATTGGCCTATATTCCCCGACACATGCGACGCGCTCAGACGTCTGTCCAAGCAGTTCAAGCTCGTCGTGCTGTCTAACGTCGATCGCGAGTCTTTCCGCTACACTCACGCCCTCCTTTCCGAGGGCCCTACATGGGATACTGTCTCCTCTGACATCAGTGTCTACACGTATCCAGATCCTAATCCGAACAAGTTCTGGCACCCCCAAGCTACCCCAGGCTCCAAATCGCCATTCACCCTAATTGTGACTGCCCAGGATGTCGGATGCTACAAACCAGACGTGGGCGGTTTCTTGCAGGTCCTCGACTATGCAAACACCAAACATGCTTTATTCGGTGATCTTGGCTTGAAGGACGGGGAAGTGGCGAAAGACAAGGCTCTGTCTGTCGCACAGAGCATTCCTCACGACCACGTACCCGCCAAACGGCTCGGGATGCGCAGCGTCTGGATTGACAGACAAAGCGCAGTGACCTGCAATGTGGACCCTGATGGGCCAGACTCAACCAGGTGGACCTGGAGGTTTGAGACGTTGGCAGACATGGCGGATGCGGTAGAAAAAGAGCTTGGTTCTGGACACTACGCATCGAAGCATGAGTGGTGAGTGCATTGATCTGTCCATTTTCGATATTTTATGATGAATATCTAGATATGAAATGGCGACTTCGGCGATGGTGCACAAGAATGTGGAATCTTAGCTGTGCAGGAAGGTCGGTGTAGTCGGGAGCTATAACGGAAGTAACCGCCACGAGGAAGAAGTTTTGAAATAAACTTTGCTGGTGTTACTACAACGTGCCGTAAGAATTGAAGCGTGTTGAACGTGTGCTGTTCGCTATCTGTCCTTGCCGCTCTCTGCACTTGGGAGTTCAAGACGTCCGGAGCTCGTCAATCAAATCATCCAGCCGCCTCCCAAATGAGCGTCCGCGAAAATGAACAAGATACCAGTCACTACTCTCAGGGCAACATAAAGGTACCTCGGAGGTCGCTTGGCTCGCTGAAACAAGCATGCTTCACACAAACCCTACTGACTGTTAGTAGATGCCCGTGCCATGCATTTTCGAGCAAGGACCTGATAATTTTGCCCCTGGTGAAACTACTGGCTCTGGTAATGTGTGTCACTTGCAGACTTTTCGACTTCAAGGCACTCGAACTCAAATGCTTGATGATCGTTTGCAGTGTCCTGACCCAAGACAATCCGAAGCGCAAGAGGTCAATTGGACCAACGGGTCTAAAAGGTCGTCTCGACATCAAGTAGGTCTACCCCACACTCGTTGAGGGCTCCGTGCTAACCAGCAGCTTTCGAATTTGAAGGACACCCCGTTCCAACGCTGGAGACCTAGACAGCCTCGTACCAGTAAGCTCCAACAGCAGGAGCCCTGGGAGCACTGTCGAAAGCTGGTTTCTGAATATGATGCTGAAATGTGTCGCTCTTGGAAAGCCGAGATCGATAATCTTCTGATCTTCGTAAGTGAACTGTTCAGGGTGGCGAAGAATCTTGCAATCGTTTCTCATTTACTCAGGCTGGCCTCTTCTCAGCGACTGTCACAGCCTTCACGATCGAGTCGTACAAATGGCTTCAATCGGACGCATCGACTTACGAGGCGCAGCTCCTGTCTCTGATATATGAGCAACTAAACCCCGACACTGGTGCAGAGCTCCTTGCGGAGATCTCCTCATCCAGTCCCTTCTCGCAAGGACCAGTCGTAAGAATCAACATTCTTTGGTTCCTCAGCCTTTCTCTCAGCCTGACGACAGTCCTCGTGGGGATCGTCGTCGCCCAATGGCTTCGAGAGTACGAAAGAGACGTGTCGCTTCCGTCCAAGGCAAGGCTGGCTATACGACAAATGCGGTATCAAGGTCTTGTGTCCTGGCAAGTGCCCAGGATCATAGCACTGCTTCCTCTTCTTTTACAGGCCGGGTTTATCTTGTTCTTGGTTGGTATCCTCGATCTCCTATGGAACCTTGAACAGGCTGTGGCCATCCCCATCACGGTCTTTATCGGACTGGTCTTCGTGTTCCAATGTGTGACGGTCGGCCTCCCTGCTCTTCAATACATTTTTACGGGGGGTAATCATGTAAAAAAGGCCCCTCAGTGCCCATACAAGTCACCGCAGTCCCTGGGTGTCCTCCGCTTCGTGCTCGCCGTATTCAGGGCTCTGCCACGGAGATGGAAGGGGTCGTTGAACCCATGTTCGAGTTTTGCGCGACTTAAGAGTTCTTCGTATCTTTGGTCGTGGCCGGAAATAGACGTTCATTGGCACAGCTCCAAAGGAACCAATGACCTTCTTCGCAGTGTGTCGGAGCAGGGAGGACGCAGGAGCGATACGGCCGACGACACCACTCAAGCTCTGGAATGGGTACTCCAGCATTTTCGTGAAAACGAGGAAAGTGTCGGGGCTGTCTACAAATGCATTCAAGAGCTTTCCATAGACGAGAAAATCGAGACCATCAGGAACTTGTCTACTCGATTGGACACTCAGGCGTGCATGGCCTTCGACAATCTGTTAAGGAGTGAACCTGGCTTGTCAGCAGAGAGCCTGGAAGATGTCGTTACTATTACCTTTCTGCACGGATTTCGACTATCACGCGATTCAGTTCTTTGGACGGATTACTGGGAATCACAGATACGATTGATGAACAACCCGGAAGTAAACCGCAATTATATACATTGGTCTGCAGCTGCTGTCCAATTTGAGAGGCTTCCTGAGGGTAAGTTGGTTCGCCTGGTCGAAAAACTTGGCATAAACTAACTTTGGCTCATATCATATCAGAAAGCCAATGGCAACTCTTGTCAGCTTTGAACGGTATGCTGCGGTCGGACTCGGCATCTTTAAACGACGTGCAAAACACCTGGATTCTTCTTCAAGAGATCACTACCTCGAAAGCAGCCAATCTTCGGATCTCTGACACGATATGGGCCCTTGCCCTTTCTCTATTTGACTCCATGGGGGCGTGGTTGACCTCATGCGAGCCAGAGACAGAGGTTAGAGTGAAAGTCTGCTTGGAAGGAATGCTCTCTGTGGTTTACGACAACTTCGTGGACGACTTGGGCGGCTGTCGCGGATATGGACATATTGTATCTTTCTTGCATACGCTCGACAGGACATTGAGAGAGGTCCACTACCCGACCGATATTGTATTCATCGAAAACAACATACAGTTCACGGACTCGATGGACCTATGGAGGGAATGTATACAAAAGGTCTGTCGGAGTGCGTAGATGATGCGAGGTGTTGGTACATCCTTGAAAAGAAATCGATCTCAGCTTCAGTGCATTTGCATTTCAGTTTTCTTGCCCATCAAGAACGGGCACAGCGGTAAAGCCACGTTCGTCAGGAAGTTGGTGTCTGGTCAAGTCAAGGCCCAAGGGTTAAGTTTGACGAGGCATTGGCGAGGGGAACTCGAGAGTTGAGCGCCCTGAATCATTTGAGACGAAGAGAATGGGAGATGGCAGTATGGTAGCACCCTAACTTTGTTGCGATGACGGTCTTGACGAAGGAGCGACGAACGTTCAAATGTTGCCATGCGTGAAGGTCCGGTTTCCGGACAACATGACATCATGCCATAACTGTTCCTTTTTTACCTTTATATATGAACGAGGGAAACGACGGCAAGCGATTGTTGAGCGTCGAGGACTCTGAAAATTTTACTCTGGATTACACATAACACGTCCTGTATACCTTTCTCTGCAAGAGAGCTTGGATAAAATCGAAGGGAGGGGAGTCTTAATCTCGGTCCGGACAATGAAATTCGCTCAGTTCGTCCTTTTCTGCTTTCGCGACCTGGCATCAGGCATCTGATTTCTAGACCAATCTTAACTGCAGAAAATTACAAGATAACCAGGTCTATGCTCTATAGCTTACATTTTATACTGGTTCTGACACAATTTAAAGACGCCCGAATGGAAAAAAGCGTATATGTGAGTGGTCGTGTGCTCCAATACCTGCAAATGCTAATACTCAGAGATAGAGATTATCGAGGCCTCAAGAAGCGTATCACAGTCATACGAAAGGCGCAACCCAACCAAAAGTTCCATATCTTGCCTAGTGACGACTCCCCAGACGAAGATGCGTCGCCATTGTCTTCCGATCTCGACGAAGCAATGAAGAAGGCCAACGCCGTTCCTGCGTCACCTGGCAAGGGACAAGATGTGCAGGCAATAGCGACGCAATCCAGAACCTCAGAGCACAGTCGGACGTCTCTTGAACGCGATTCTATCAGCGTGAAAAAGGCTTCCATTGATCATCCAGCGACCACCCAGAACCTGAAGAATGCCGACAAGGTAACTTCTTTGCCAGGGATCAGGCGCGGAAGGAGCTTCTTAACCCGACGTGAGCTTCTGAAATCCTGCTTGAAGTGTTATTAAACAGGGCATTGCAGGACATTCGACTTACTCGGCACCACCTCCGTTGCATGAAGTGCTTGCACATCTAACGCCTCAAGAGAAGGCCTTCTTTACTTTGCTTGATTCTCAGCTCGATAAAGTCGAATCCTTCTACATGGCCAGGGAGAAAGAGATGCTGGCTCGAGGTCGCATTTTGCAGCAGCAACTGGAGGAACTTCGAGATCATCGGAAACTTTTTCAGGTCTGTAATACCTGCATAATAATCATCAGTCTAGGGCTCACAGCCATTCGTCCAGCAAGCCAAATCTCGAGTAATCTGGACCAACAAGATCCTTTCGATGCTGAAGAATATATTCGATCGGAGCCCTGCACCTATCATAGAACGGCCCACCAACAGCCAAAGAGATAGACACCCAGCAGAGGAATCAACCTTACGGAAGAGCCCGAGCGACGCAATTCCCGATGGCGATGGGGAAATACGGTCCACCAGTTCAGCTTTACCAGAGAAACCTACCGCCAAAGCCGTTGGCAAACGGAAAGACCTGGAAGATGATCATACTCTCGATAATCTGGACGAATTGAATACCGAGAATGAGGACAGGCCTCGGTTACCTTTATCTGCTGATCCCGATAGTTATTATTACGCTAAGAGGAAGCTGAAGAAGGCTGTGATAGAGCATTATCAGTAAGTCCTTATGGTCTGCACTATCGCCTTACGATGGGTGGTAGTCAGGCATGACCAATCCCTGCAAAATACCGGCTGCTCATAACTTTTTGTTTCATAGTGGTCTCGAATTACTGCACAACTACCGTGTATGTCGCGATATATTCCCCTTCAGACGCAAAATAGTGAAACTCAACTAGGTCCTTAACATCGACGGCTTTCGGAAAGCCCTCAAGAAATTCGAGAAGATCACAGGGGTGAGTAGCTCTCAAAGATATATATCTTCACCAGCTGAAGCAAATCAATGCAGAAACCTGTACAAGATCGGTACATGGCAGAGAGGGTAAGTTGTCTGTATATCCCTGTTCGCCATTGATTTTAACACCGATCAGGTCGAAAAAAGTGCCTTCGCGTCAAATGAGGCAGTTAGGAAGATGATGAGTGAAATGGAAGTTATGTATGCCGCTGCCTTTGGTACGTTATTTCCCGTGCATTCGTTCCAAGATCTCATACCCGAAACTCATTGAATTAGCTCGGGGTGACCCGAAGAGGGCGAAGGCACGGTTACGAGCGGGAAATACGAGGAAAAGCCACCATTTCAGTGCCTTCCGGTCCGGCCTGTACGTCGGGCTTGCAATCCCTGCCCTTGCTTACGGGCTTTACAATGGTCAATGCCTTTCAAATCTGTATAGAGGTGTGCTCACTGATGCGCTACAGCGTTACGGCCCCACACTCATGAGGTAATCCCTGCTTGGGAACCTCTCTTGTTCGTATATGGGGTATTTCTTATTCCCGTCGTGTTCGGATTCCTGTTGGGCATCAATCTGCTAGTGTGGTCGAATGCCCAAATCAACTACTCATTCATCTTTGGTCAGTACTGTCTTTCGTTCAGGTGAATTCTAGTTGACAACTGTCGGATTTGCAGAATTGGATGTTCGTACACAACTTGATTACAGACAGTTCTTTGAGGCAAGGCACTTGTCGTTGTCAAGCCTTCAACTGTGCTCATTCACGAGATACTCGATCAGATCCCATCCATCCTCTTTGCGTCGTTATGCTACGCATTCTGGCTGTCTTTCTCTCTGACGGACCACCCAAGTGTATCACCTACAATCTGGCCTCTGATATGGCTTGCCTTTGCTGCCGTCGTGCTCTTCAACCCCTTACCTGTGCTGCACCGGCCTTCACGGTATTGGTTGATCAAGATTATCGGGAGGCAGTTCATGTCAGGTACTAGACCTGTCGAGGTAGGTCTCAACTGCCTCCGAGACGACAGAGTGATCGTCACTCACGGTTTGCTCCCCATTTTCTATAGTTTTCAGATTTCTGGATGGGGTATGTCCTAGCAGTATTTCTCAAGAACATGGTCCCTCATCTTTGCTATCACGCAACCTAGAGATCAATTCTGTAGCTTGGTATTCACCCTGTCAAACCTCTACTTCTTCGTCTGTGTCTATGTGGACGGATTCTCACCGAATTGGTCCAAGTGCGGTGCTCCGTCCCCCGCTTGGCCAATTGGGTTCTCGTTGGCCGCTTTGCCTTTGCTCATCCGTGTGGTGCAGTCTCTCAAACGTTATGCTGACTCGAAGTTGATCACACATCTGATCAATGTATGAAGTCCCAGTCCAGTGCAATCATTCATTCAAACTGATACCCTTTTCTTTTGTGCTTCAGGGAGGCAAGTATGGAAGCGGAATCATCACTTACCTGTTCTATTTCATGTGGAGACATCATCGTGAGTCCTTCGTTTTTGACGCGGCTCTGTATTCAGTACGCTAAAACTAGCTCTCGCAGAAAATGAACGTGGTACAATCTTCGCCCTTTGGTGCCTTGCAAGTACCTGTTATGCCCTTTACGCTGCTGCATGGGTGTGTTCCAAAGATTCTCTTACAAATGACTGGCGTGAACATATTCATCGGAATTTCTGATCCAGGATCTCTTGATGGACTGGTCTCTGTTGAAGACGCGTGCTCGGTACCCTCTGCTGCGACCGGATTTGATATACTCGGACCAAATTCCCGTATGTTTGCCGTTCTCCATGGCGCTCTCTGGATCTGATTTCAAGTTTGTGTGTGCAGCTATATTACTTTGCTATTGTGAGATATATTGGCAGTCACATTGCGAGGTCGATATTCACCCACATCCAGATTTCGGATATCCTTATTAGATTCATCTGGGTCATTTATATCCCGAGAAGTGGGCCTAATCTCATGGTCAGAACATTCATCGGTGGTTTCCTCGAGATGTTGAGAAGATGGCAGTGGAATTTCTGTAAGCCACAACACGCTAGAGCTCTCATGCTCTCCATTCTGAACGTCTACGACAGATCGACTGGAAAACGAACACCTCGGTAACATGGATCAATATCGAGTGACACGGGAAGTACCACTACCATACGCCCTAAATGATAGGAATGGAGATGATGATGACGGCGACGATGAGGACCGCCAATTGAAAGCTAGACGATAGGCGCTAAATCTTGGCGGTTATTCTTCGATCTTCGCGGAGCTTGGAACACCTCTATCAAGATGGGCACTAACAAATAACAGGGGGTATCCGACGTGCTACAGATCTATGAATTCTTTAGAGACAGCTTCATAGACAGCGCGTCTTCACCGTCGCCATCTGTAAAAGGACAGGCAGTAGTCAATTAACTGGGATAATGGGCTTTAATTAGGAATTGACGCACAATACTTCTTTTCTACTTTGGCGACCTCAAACCCAAGGGTATCACGATACAAGGCAATGGCCGCTTTGTTTGATTTGCGGACGTGCAATGAAACGTAAGATGCTTGGTATATTGACGACATAGCCTCCTCTGCAAGACAACCGTCAATGTGGCTCATCTTTCGGCAGAAAGGCAGAATGAGGGGGCATACGTGAAAGTAGCATCAGCTTTTTAGCGAGACCCAGGCGTCTGTAAGACCTGAGGACAGATATAGAGTTGACGTGGCCGTGGATTTCTTCATTTTTGTCGTCCTCGGAAGGTTCATCTCTGGATGACAGATAGCAGAAACAGTTTATCATCCCAAAGTTCACGTTTCCCAACATCAAAGGACATACATTTTAGCCAAGACATAGCCCACGATCCTTCCCTTCTCATCTTCGGCAACAAATGAGCACTGAGGCCATGTCATAGTGTGGAACATCCCTGCAGGCGCGCTTTTAGCATCGACGCCCAGAATAGCGAGAGGAGTTAAAGCAGATTACACACAGAACTTCATCATATAATTCTCCGGCAGATTTTGTAAATTGCATGCTTGCATGCCCACGAGATCTTCTACCTGAGATTCATAAGTTTAAGATGAGCAGAGAGCCTTTCATTTGACCTGACATCAGAAAAACGCCAAGTATACAAGGACGAAGAGAGGAGAAGTTATTCGTACTTGTGCTAATCGTATGTTCATGATAACGCAGGCTGCCAGGCGATGGAAGATTAATGCGAAGAAGACCTATAGTGCAGTACCCGTTGGGATAATGGATTTGAGCTCAAGCCATTCGGGCGTGACTCCAGCGAATCCCGTGCCAATGCCATGCAGGTGACAAGGCTTTAGCGTGACTTTGGCTCGATTCGACCGTGACTTTTTGTCTGCGTTGACCCGCTCTTCTTCATGACCTTTTCAGTGGGGGTGGGCAACGCCTGATCGCAAAGCGTGATATTTGTGCATGTTTGTACCTCTGCCAGACGCGTTTCTCGACCCGTTCCTCCCTCTTCAGACTCTTTCCTCATGAATACTGGACACCTACGA
>NHYE01001179.1:0-21771 GCA_002938385.1 Gymnopilus dilepis | reverse complement strand
AAGTAGGTTCCCGTGGGCCATTTCTTACGATTTTTACATCGTCGTGTTCGTATTGATTCAGAGAATACATCTGTAGATACAGAACAGGCGGGACGAAGAAATTGCAAACGCAAAAGCTGCAATCATTCGCAGTTTTTGCTATAATCTATTTTTAGTGCGCATCCCGAGAGCAGCACAATCATGCATTGTATATTGACTGATTCCGTCCCATTTCTAAGATAATTTTTACATGCACGTACTCGTTATCGCGTCTAGAATCCATATGTGCTCTTATATGTGAGGGGAAGGCGGGATTGCAAGCGCAATTCGCGTACGGATGGAAAGTTGACAGGCAATCTATTTATATCGCTCATCCTATGGTGGTTTGAAAGAGCGCCAATTGAAATCAAGTAGATCTATTCTGTACCAGACAAGTAAATACTGTAACGTCTCTGTAGGCACTCGCTCTATGGACAGTACATTGGTGTCCATCGAATACAGGACGCAGGACGCGCGGCATTATGGAGCAGCCCGTATAGTATTGATTTTTCAGGATCAATTGCCGTGGGTAACCGGTAATCAAAGCCGGCACAGGACGAAGCGCGCCCGATGAAGCGCGCCTGATGACGCGCGCTTTCCAAAAATAAATGTATTTCTCGAGGTTTATCCAGAGCGCCGCCCTGCGATCCACCCCTTCCCGCCCCCGACGAGGGGCGCAAATAGGTAGAATAGATGCGGAAAAATGAGTACATTTTAATGGGCGCTTTTCCCCGCCGCCGTATGCGCCCCACGACGAGCACAAGCCAAAATAGAGGTCGCCGAGCCATTCTGTGCAATGAGCAAGCTATATTTGGCGCTGTTTACTATCAGCTGCTCAACAGCAGGCTCTAGACCGGCCGTCTAAGCAGGCCACCCACTGTAAGGTTGGGATGTATGGAGTGCCACATCCNAGGTCGCCGAGCCATTCTGTGCAATGAGCAAGCTATATTTGGCGCTGTTTACTATCAGCTGCTCAACAGCAGGCTCTAGACCGGCCGTCTAAGCAGGCCACCCACTGTAAGGTTGGGATGTATGGAGTGCCACATCCCAAAGACAGGGTGTGGACTTACCCTCCCTTTCTGGTAACTAGCCAGGGTTGATATAGAATTCTAGCCTCCATGGCTGCTGGATCTTCGCCTTGACGTTGTCGCGGGTACAGAAGCTTGCGTTACTGGAAGCGGATTGGACCGGACGTTGTCAGGGATGGCAGAATGGTGTATTCTTTGTCCTGGATGTTCGCCTTGACGTTGTGGTGGGTACAGAAGCTTGCGTTGTTTGAAATGGATCGGATCCGACGCTGTCAGGACAGGAGAAAAGACGTCCTCTTTGTCCTGGATCTTCGCCTTGACGTCGTCGCGGGTATGGAAGCCAGAGTTGCCGAATTGGATTGAACCCGACGCTGTCAGGGCCAGCAGAAGCGTGTCCTCTTTGTCCTGGATCTTCGCTTTGACGTTGTCGTGGGTGCAGAAGCTAGCGTTGCTGTAAGTGGATTGGACTTGAAGCTGTCAGGGATAGCAGAAGGGCGTCCTCTCTGTCTCAGATCTTCGCCTTGACGTTATCGCGGGCACAGGAACTTGTATCTTCGATGTGGATTGGACCTGACGCTGGCAGGGGCAGCAGGAAGGATGCCCTCTTTGTCCTGGATCTTTGCCTTCGTGTTGTCGCGGGTACAGAAGCCGATGTTATTGGAAGTGGATCGGACTCGACGCTGTCAGGGACAGCAGAAGGGCGTCTTCTTTGTTCTGGATCTTCGCCTTGACGTTGTCGCGGGTACGGAAATTTGCATCACTCGACGTGGATTGGAGCCGACGCTGGCAAGGACAGCAGGAAGGATGCCTTCTTTGTCGTGGATCTTCGCCTTGACGTTGTCGCGGGTACAGAAGCCGACGTTGCTGGAAGTAGATCAGACCCAACNCCAAAGACAGGGTGTGGACTTACCCTCCCTTTCTGGTAACTAGCCAACATCCATGTATGACTCCAGCCTACACTGGTGGATCCAGGGCAACGAGGACATCCTTTCTGCTGTACCTGACAACGTCGGGTTCAATCCAGTTCCGCAGCCCTGGCTTCTGTACACAAACGACGTCAAGACGAAGATCCAGGACAAAAACAACACCCTTCTGCTCTCCTTGACTCCACCAAACCCACTACACTTTGAGCAACACGAGCCTTCATAAACACAGCAATGTCAAGACCAAAATCCCAGACAATAAGGGCACCCTTTCTGCTGTTCATTGAACCCATCCCGCTTCAAGGAACTCAAGCTTCTACGCCCATGACAACGTCAAGGCCAAGATCCAGGACAGAGAAAACATACTTTCTGCCATCCTGACCGGGTCGAATCCATGACCGACAACAAGGACAACACGCTTCTACACCCCCTCGCATGGCCACGAGGCCCGCACCTATGACGACGTCAAGACTAACAAGCTCAAGACAAGCACGCTGCCCCGTCCATCACCTCAGCGACGTCAATGCTTGAATTCTCAACCAGCAAAACCTGCTACCTCCACCCAGAAAACCTCCCACTTCCGACGACGTCGAAGCCAATATTCAGAAGACAGAAGCTTGGTTCACACCAAAGAAAACACTGACTTTCCCACTCAGACCAACTCGCAATCCCATTCAGGCCACCGTAATCATCCCTTGCAGATAATGACGTCTTTCTATACAGCCGAGGGCGAAGAAGAGTAAGTCCTCCTCATCAACCTCAAATTCACGCTAACAACTGGTACACCTCCCCCACAGCGTTTCATTACACCGACTGCGATGCCAAAGTAAAGGTCCAAAACAAAAAGCGCACCTTCATCGGCCGCCTGCTTGACCATACCTCGCCTATACAAGCGTTATTAACAAAACCGAAACGCAGAACAGCAATGGCCCCCCTGCGAGGACCTGATGTCGCCCTCGCATCCCTCCGACACCCGACGCCATCGCTAGGGCGAAGTATACCCCCCCCCCCACCGCCCCCGACCTCCCTCGACAAACATCCACCCGCACTTAGACAGCCCGACCTAAGTCGGCCCGAACACCGCCACACTCCATAATTAGAACTCCGTCGCTTCCCTCACCCAGCCCATCAACCTTAAAGAAAAACCCCCACCTCAAAGCCACTCCTAAGACGGAGAGACGCCTTCCCTTCCTGTATTCATGCATTCCTCTAGTTTTTTATCATGACGCGAAAATCCAATAATCTCCGCACCAACCGTTCCAAACGTCGACAGCCGCTTCCCATGAAGACCTTAGCAACAACCTCATCTTCCGTCTGACTCGTCTAACGCAGCAGACGACACGGAATTCAACATTCATCCCAAGGTCCGGTAAGTTCTTGCTGTCATCCACGCCTTGCACCGATTAACACCCCTTTTTCCTACAGCATCCCGGCCTGCCAGCAACGCCTCGCATTCCGCTGCCAACGACACCTAATCCTCCTTCTCCCCTCCCTTTCTTCCCCCTCGCGTCCTCCTTCCGTCTTGAAATCGCCCTTCCAGCCGTCCCGTGAAAACTTTGGACGCAAGGCGTCACTGCAGACCGAACCACCGTGCAGGGCAATCAGCCAATCCATCCCGTCAACGCCGACAGCCCGGAGCGGAAAACAAGCAATAAAGAAGTCGGAAACCGGCCCCCAAAGGTACGAGACAATAAACGCGTGCCTCGTGTAGAGTTAATCAGACGTCGTAAATGCGAGTGAGTCACCCGAATCGTCATACCCCGACCCTTGCACCTAACAATGATGAAAGCCGCCTCTCCCTTCCCCCATACCACATCCTTCTCCCTCAAGCAATGCAGCATCGACCGGACCGCGACGCCATCATAACGAGGCAAAACACCACGACTCGACCCTGCAGGCGCCCTCAACAACCTCGAAATCGAACCAGAATCCACCGCTCGCCCGCAAGCCGCCGAATAACGTACACCGTACGATGAGATCCCTGCCCGGCTCCAACAACACCTTAATCGACAGACGCTTCACTTCTATTCAAGGTACACGGAACCGCTCTACAAACCCACCAATAAACCGCACGGAAACCTCTATTTAAACCTCCCCGCATCCCCTCGGTTCTCCCTACTCTCCAACGCTCAAAACCGACCTTTCGCCATGGAAAACGACGAGGTACGAGCATCCGTCTCCCACACAAAACCATTGGACAATAAGCTGACTGCCCGCCTGCACAGGACCGTCAACGCGCCGCCCCTCAAAGGAGCAGGGACACCAAGCAAAAGCGCAGAAACAAGAGGCGGGGACGCAAGGCAGCGGTGAGTCCACAGCATCCAACACAATCTCGAGCACTCTGAAACTCCAGCCCTCCATCCCTCACACATAGGTAAGAACCAGACTCTCTACATACGAAAATCACTAACGTTTAGACAGGATAACCTCGGAAGCGCCCTTGAAGATGACACCGTCCAAAGCGAGACCCCCGAGGCCAACGCACCCGTTCAAGGCAGCATGAGCGCTGAGGCTTACCTCAACGCCTACCTCGGAAGCCAACTGTCGCATTTGCCGGCCCCTCCCATGCCCTCCAATGCGACGATCGAGTCCGCGCCCCAGCGTCATGCCCGCCCTGCGACCCCCCAAGCACCTAATCGACCCACCGGTCCCGTCTTTGGCATATCGACAAACGACGAGCCCCTCTCGCATGAATTCTACGTGGACAGAGACGGCGTCACCCGCCCTGTCCCTCGTCGCCCTCACGCCCCAGCCTTCGGCGAGTCCACGAATACACCCCAGGCCCAGCAAGCCGCGCTCGTCCATCCGGTGCCAAAAAAAAACAACTTCCTCCATTTCTTGAGGCGATTGACTCGTGAGTGGCGCTATGCACGTCAAGACATCATGGTACTAAATCCCGACCCAGGCTTCAAAACCAAACGCAACAACGACAACGACAGAGCAGACCACGAGCATCCCGAAACATATTGAGCCTGTGGGAGGTTGTCAAAATTTCTTCATGAATCAATGCACGCATGTATTATACACGGAATAAATACATGAATATTTTCTTGAGACTCGGGACAGTGCAAGCTCACGCGAAAACAAACAGTTCTCCCCTGTACAGCACATACACGCCGAGCAACAGACAATTCATGTACAGGAGGACACCCGCTGACCAAGCCAGTCGGGGTTCGGCGATCTCCTTATATAGTCATTCGATTGGGCTGAAGGAAAACCTGGTCTACTAACGTGACCAGGGATAAGCAGAGTGTTGCCAGGTCGCCTGCGGCCTCATCCGAAGTGCTTATTTTTAGTGCTAAGCGCGAGAAACTCAGCTGTCAACTGTCCGAAGTCGCTCGGTTCAAGGCTTCACTCAGAGCCACTTCGTAAGACGAAGCTGACCTACCATTTCTAAAGCGTAGAACATGGCTGTAAGCCCCTAACGTATCTCATTCAAGCTGTGGCTAATTTCCTATTCTTCAGGAAAATTCGGAACCAACTAAACCCGCAGATGTAAAGGCTCTGCCGCAAGAGACCCTTGACTTTGCACATCGAATATTTGATGGGGCTCGCTCTGGAGATTCCAATCTTGTTCTGAGTGCCGTCGATGCAGGCTTACCCGTCAATCTTACCAATGACAAAGGTCAACGATCGCCTGAGCCCATGTCAGTTATCGCAGAGATCTGACTAATCAATAAATATAGGCAATACACTGCTGATGCTCGCTGCCTATGCGGGCCATACTGAGCTGGTGAAAGGACTGCTAGAGAGGGGAGGAAACCCGAATCGGATCAACGACCTTGGTCAGTCGATCGTCGCAGGCGCCGTCTTCAAAGGTCACACCGAGATTGTGCGTGCCCTAATGGAGAAAGGGGCGGATCCTCGCTCGGGAACCGCAAATGCGATTCAACTTGCTCGAATGTTCAAACGCACGGAGTTGTATGATGTTCTTGGGGCGCGGGATGAGGACTTCGTGGACGTACCTCCTCCGATTCCTACAGTAGGGCCGTAGTTGCTCATCCCGAAGGTACGCATCGGTTACACCTTGTTCCTGTATTACCTTTGATATGCTTATTTCGCCCTTCAGGTCGATCGTGGATATCAATGTTGTACAATATCATATGCCCAAGCCAGCTTTACCAGGCATTAACCGATCAATGTAATACTTCCTCGTCGAAAACAAGACAGTTTGCAGTCGCTACCTGGGTGTAAGTGTCCCACCTCAGAATAAGTAAATCCTACCAGATAAATGGTCATGCGATTCACCGCCTGTACGTGATGCAGTGTGTAGTGTCTTACACACTGCTACACACACACACACACACACCGCTCCTCGGCGCGATGAGCACTCAATGGGCATTCTAGCAGCGTTATGTTTATGGTGGTTTGCATATCAAACCCTTTTAATTTCTTGTCCTTGCCAGGTATAAGTAAGGCGCATGGACTGACCGAAACCTTGACCATCCTCGCTATCCGGCCTTTCAAAAGCGACCATGCCAGGAATTCTTCCTGTCCTCATCGTGAGCAAAATTCACATAAACGTCCTTAGTTCCCGACTACCCATTCGTCATGTTATTCAGGTGGGCGCCGGCCCCGCGGGTCTAGTCGCAGCTCTGGCACTGGCACAGAATGGCATCAAGTTGCGACTCGTTGACAAAGCGGAACGGCCTCATGTGGGAAATCGTGGCTTTGGCGTTCAGGTGGCGTCCTTCCACTGATCAACAGAATTTAAGACAAGTACTGACGAAATCATTGCCTAGCCACGGACTTGCGAGCTCTTCCAGATATTGGGTATTCTCGACGACTTCCTCGAGCGCGCAACTCCAATCCCCACTATGCGGGCCTATAAACTACCCGGAGGTACTGTTCCAGTCAAAACATGGGATTTATACCCGAAGACGGGTGCATGGCCCGACCGCCCATTTGTAAGGACAATCACAACTTCCGTGCCCTTTATACGACAGCCTCTGACATGTATCCTCGTCTTCACTTTGATCTCAGGGGAATGGCTTGTGCTTGGATCAAAGTGAACTCGAAGACATTCTCCGGAGGCATTTGGCGAAGTACGGCGTCGAGGTTGAATATGGCCACGGCCTCGTTGATATAGAACAAATGTTATCGTCAGTCAAGGCCACCGTCGCGGTCTTCAATGATGGAAAGGCGACCCCGGAGCGAGAAATAATTACGTCGCAGTACCTGATTGGTACTGACGGTGCAAGAGGTGCATACCAAGGACGTCTACATGAGTCTGTGACCACTTACATGAGAGGGAAAAGGTGCCACTCGAAAACTTCTTGAATTGACCTTCCAAGGAGAAACTCGCGATGCAGACGGAATGGTCTGGGGGGACGTTGAAATTGAAGGTCTGACGACAGAAGTGAGTCACCTCGGGCAAAAGCGTGTCAGGCTGACCTGACACTCTTCGTGGGTAGTACTGGCACATTTGGGGTAAACCAGGTTCGTATACTATCATGGCAAGACCCATCAGACCAGACGGAAAGAAATTCGGCATTGGAATAACCGGACTTAATTTCGACCCTGCAGAGCTTGCAGATGAAGAGAAAGTGAAGCAATTCTTTTTCAAAGAGACAGGAAGAACGGACTTGATATTTGGAAAATTTAGCTGGCTCTCGTATTTCAGGTAAGCCTCAGGGATTCCAGCTTGACATTTGATCGCCAGCTTGCAAACGACAGACCGAATATGCGAATGGTAAATAAGTTTCGTGAAGGTCGTGCTTTCGTTGCTGGTGGTACGTTCATTCGTGCATAAACTAGCTCGCTCTTGACGCTTTGATAGACTCGGGGCATGTTCACTCCCCTACGGGGGGCCAGGGCATGAATTGCAGTGTCCAGGACTCGGTAAGGCCTTTGCTGTCAACGGTCAGAAAGAAAGACCTGAGAAAAGAACGCAGTCCAACATTGCCTGGAAACTTTCCATGGTACTGAAGAATATTGCAGCGCCAACCCTCCTTGACTCGTATAATGAAGAGCGGTTGCCAGTGATCGCGCAAATGCTACAAGCGACCGGTTCACTTTATACTCACACAGTCCCAAAAGCAGGAGAAACATTGGGCCAGACTCCTAGCACCGAAATAGCTACAGAAGAGGACGACAGGAAGTCGGGTTGGTTTCGATGGAGGAACAATGCCCTAGAAATGTACGGAATCAACTACAGGTTCAGCGATATAGTGCTGGAGGAGCGGAAATCAAGACGCCCAGACCCTGAGGACCAAATTGCAAGGGCATACGATGGCTATGAAGGACAAGGTACCCTGGTCGCAGGAGATCGAGCACCCCAGGCACCTGGGCTGGTTCAAGAAGATGGGACGGACACCTCACTATTTGAGCTTTTCCGGATCAACCTGCACACAGTCTTGATATTCGTCACGAAAGTACTTCCAGAAAATGTTTCCCTTGCAAAGAAGTGGAAACAATCGATCGTGCAGGTGTTCGTAATCACTGGGGATAATATTACTGAAGGCTTTGAGATAGAGCATGCGACCCGTTTGAGGGACCATGGAGGGTACGCAAATGCAGCATATCGAATTGAAGATGGTTTGACAGTAGTCGTGGTCCGACCTGACGGTTTTGTCGGTGCCATTGGAAAGGACCTCGAGATTGTGGATCGATATTTTGCAAAGGTTTCTAAGTCTGAATGATTTTTAGCAAGATGTAGACAATGATTAGGTAGAAACAGTGACTTGACGGGTTTTGTCGCAATGTATGTCCCAAAAAATATGGATAGTGCTGGTGAGTCCTTGAGAGGTAGGTCAAGAGACAGTTGAACGAAAATAAAAATTTGGCACCAGCAGCCCCTAACAGTGACGAGTCACATTACACATGACTGACGCGAGGAAATGTGACCTGTGACAGAGCTCCCCATTCACCACACCCATCAGATTCATATCGCTGTCACCACCATTTCTACTTACCGGCCAATGCGGCAATGAAATGAAGAGGCCAAGAACTCATATTTGTCTACGATGGATACAGAAGCCAACTTGCGCAGCCGATCGCGCCAGGAGGCGACTAAGGGGCTGGCCAGCCATTTCCGATGACGAGGCTTCTCTGTCAAAGTTCTGGCTCATTGAGGAAGAATGATTTCTTCACGAGGCCCGGCGCGCGCCTTAAATCTAAGATGTACGTAGACTGCCTTACATCTTGTCAGAGCCTGACTGTAATTTTAGGAGTAAAAGTGGCTTGAAAGTCGTGAGACCCTGCAAAGCCTCGAGTCGTTCAATGACCGACACTCAGTTCTCGAAGATTTGGGTCGATGATTCCCTTGAGCCTGGTCAACTAGATCCATATCCGGCAATGCTGCGAATGTGCCTGCTCTGCGAAGGCGGTCTGTTGAATCAGGGCGGAAACTCATCAGGACCTTTCGATTGCCCCATGCTTGAAAGATGGTACGCTGGTCGGAAGGCCGCCCTGTCAAAGATGCTAATTTTGGTGCTGTCGCAGCGTGCGCTCCTCGACCCGATAACTCCTCTTATTGGACTGTAAAAGTTACCTGTGCAAGTGCAACATTCTAGTTCTCTCATGAACCAATATCACCCCGAAGTCGGACATCGCTCGGACGGGTCGTCTTTGTCCAGTCACTGCTTGAAGCACCGTTCACAGCGCGTACCGTCTTCTCTTGCGCACATCTGGCCTCAATGCCGTTCCGGTAATATCAGCATTTGTGGATCGGAGGACAACCGTCAGGATGAATGAAGAGAACGCCCATTGCGACAAAATGCCGATTCCCACTTTGCCGCCGATTCGAGCAGGCTTTATGGCTTTCTCAGCGCTATGGTGGGTTCTCAACCACCGTAAGCGGTCAAATTGCGGACAAAGGAACGGCTTGACGGTGATGACGCTGCTTTAACAAATTTCTCTTCTATGTACCTCGAGTCTCTCTTCCGCCCTTTGGATGGATGCTTCTTGTGCCCCTCTTTTAGTGCCACCAGCGAGAGGTATACTGCAGTCTTCTTCTCTTACCTGGAACAGCTGGCTGATTTCAGTTTTCTCTAGGCTTTGAATATGGCACCGGTGTCTGTCCCCAGCGATCAATCCAATGAAGAGATCTGGCAATCTCAAACATTTACGGGCTTCCTCGCTTTGAACGCTGCCGTGGTATTTGGCATTGTACTTTGGGATTAGTGAGTCTTCGTCCAAGATCATCTAGCGGAAGGCTGAAACTTTAAATAGTCTACAGCTTCTTCCCGAAGAACGGAGTTTGTATGAAGCCAGAAGAAGAAGAGAATGGCGTTCCCCTGCCCCCTGGGCGTAAGTGTCGTACCTTTCATTCTGTCCGCATATCTTGACGACAGACCAGATTTATCATTCTTCGCTACTCAGCTCTTGCGTCCACTCTCTGCAACATGATATACTCCTCTGTAACTCTCAGTAACTGCCAGAATGTCGTTTCAGTTGGGCAAGGAGCATCAGTGGTTGTCTTCGCTTCGGCAGGGGTTATTCTTTGTTCTCGAGTAGGAGGCTTCTGGGAATTTCAGCGAATTCCGTTGGCCATGGTTTTTATTCCCTGCATCATGATGGTCTGCGCTTGGGTATGTGGCTTTATTTTGCGTAACTGCGTACACGGCTCATGAAAGCACAGATGGCCTTCGCTGCTCAATTTAGGGCAACAACTGGTCCAGCCCTTCCATTTGGGACAAACTGCAAGTTCGTTCCCCTACAAATTTGGACACCGGTCAGCTACGCGACAACAGCGGCTTTCAACCTTATCGTCTCAGCTCTCGCCGTCACTCGCGTCTTTACCAAGCCAACCATCGTTGCGATGAACACTGGTCTCACCCTCATCAATAGAGCTTGCATTCTCTATCTGGTTTGCGCAACCCTTCCGAGCATCGTCATTGCTTGCCTCTTTTCCATTCATTGGCCCACGGAGCTTCTGAAACGAGCAGCAGGCTCCTATCTAGTCCTCATCATGATGTCAATGGGTTCTCGCATCTTCCTCAACCTCCAGCTTCATCATCAGATGCTCACTCGAGTTGCTGAATCCAATCACTTTACCTCACCGACGTGGACGCCTCCAAACCCGGAGAAAGTCATATCCAATCCGAAACCGCCCGCTGACGAGCCGGAGTTTGAGCCAGCTTTGACGATGCTCTCAGTACCGGAGAGTGACGTCCTCTCTGTCGACAGATACACGACGAGGACGGCGCTGACAGTGCCCGAGACGCCTGCGACACTGACCAGCTTCAGTGGCTCCACGATATACAGCCAGTCCTCCTATGGCAACCCCATCTCCCCCTCAAGATCAAGACAAGGATCACAGAGGAGTATCCTCAGAGCAGGAAGCATCAAGTCCTCGTCCTCCGGATCCACCCGCGTCACCTATGCCACCCCTACCAGATCACCGCCCAGGAGCGAGAGAGTAGGCAGCGTGCGGTCTGTGGAGACAGGCTCGACGCGCCGTACTGACACCACTCCGAGGTCGCCGAGGAACGGCCCTTCGAGAGTGGGCAGCGTCAGGTCTGTTGGAACCAATTCGACTCGTCTGACGGGTCATCGGTCCAACAGGAGGGTGCGGATGGCGAATCTCAATTCGTTCGCAACAACAAGCAAACTACCATCGGAAAACCTCAAATCCACATGGCACGGTGTCTGAGGCTGCGTATTCGGACCATCATTTTTATGTTCACCTACTCTCTTCTTCCGTCCTTCATATGTACCATAGTGTCCCTCAACTTTCGTCGTGAGGTGCTGAAGTCAGCCTAGCTGCGCGAAAGCTACTTCTTGCATTTGTGACTACTTCTCCTGGTAGTCAGTACCATGGAATTAATGACATACAAGATGAATACATGACTTGGTTTCATCCATAAATCAACGCGACTAAATAATACAATACCAAGTTTACAAGCTGTGCCGCTCCTGCCCGACGACGAGGACGCGTACCTTAGGGCACGTCCTGCCCAGCTCCTGGACAAGAGCTTCCACCGTAGCAGCCTCTATGGTGATATCCTGCTGCGGAGATGCTTCCAAATGGCAGGTGAACGTCAACTGTTCAAGGTTTGGGAACAAGAGCTTGAGCCAGAGGCAGAGGGTCTTCGCCGTCTGATTCGTGTGGTTGTCTTTGAAATGGTATAGAACGACATGGGTAATGCGCTCGAAGGCGATGAGTGGAGCCTGGCCCCCTTTGAGAAGCAGCCGGACGTCAGGTTCTGCGAATGCCTCCAAGACACTGCGGCGGAATTCGCCGTGGGTGTAAAACAGTTCAATCCATCGTGCAACTGCTCCGAAGTCTGTAAAGTCCATCTGTGCATCAAGACTGAATACGATACTGGATGAACGCTCTTGAGCACTGATCCTATCCAGCAGAGAATTGACCGAGAGGCTTGACGCGATGTAGTTGGGAGGGTGCATAAGCCGCGACGTTGGAAAGACCGTGATGTGCTTCAGGCGAGGAAGGATAGGGTCTTTAGCAGACCGAGATTCTAATAACAACGAGATGAACTCAACAGGGGCACGTAGTGTCTGGAGTTGAAGGAGCTTAGGAAGGCCGTGATTGAGCGAGGCGAGGGCGGCGATTAGAGGCTTGTTACGTTTGAATTCATCGAGGCGATATCGGAAGGAACGGTCAATGGAAAGGTATCGGAGGTTCGGTAAATGGGACAGGAAAGAAAAGAGGTCTGCTACATCGAGGTTGGGGCAATCTTTGAAGAAGGAAAGATGGACTAATTTGTCCGATACAGCGGCCGCGATGAGAGGAAGAAGGGTTGACCAAGCATCCTTGGCAATAAAAAGGTGCGCGAACGAGATTGTTGTGAGATGAGGGTGTGCACGGAGCAGGGAGAGGGTCCAGTTGGTGAATGGAGGGAGGAGAAGAACTGGGGAATGGATAGACAGGGATTGGATTCGCTTGGGCGCGACGCTTGTTGATGGAAACGTAGGAGAATCAACCACATCGGAGTTGGACTTTTCTTCATGCACCGGCCTCAGTAGCTCCCACTCAACTTGGGGAGTCTGGTCGTCACGTCGAAGAACGTTGTGAGATAGATAGGAGAAAGCCTTGCGTACGGCATTCGTTGACTTGAAGCTGAATGCTGGCTCGAAGACGGCGGGGTACTGCACCGTGAGAGAGGTACAACCACGGACGACGAGCAGATTCAGTAGATACCCAAAGGCGTTCGTCCATCGTCTGATTTCTGGTACTGGGACATTAGGGGCCGTACGCTCGCGCGTCACGAAATACGGGTCCCATACGAGGTATATCTCGGCCTTTCCAACATGCTTCAACGGCTGAATGAACTTTGCAACGCGGGAGACGGCGTGTGGGAGGTCATAACCAAGCTGAAAGGTGTTTCGAAAGTTTTTGGCATCCGCATCCTGGAAGAAACATCTGAAATGCTCTACCCTCGATAAGGTGGACAGGTTGGTGAGGCCCGAGAGTGCGTCTGGCCGGTCTGTGCTGGAGACCTTGTCTGGGTTCCACTCGATGACATAGATTGAGGTTTCTCGTTCTGGGTCCTCAATGCCATGAGCAGCGAGGAAGATGGGCAAAGCGAGCGAGCGTAGCCTCCTGTTAAGGTAGGACATGCTTAATAAGTCTCTCTGGGAGAGCCCTCCGAGAATTTGAAACAGCAGTTCATTCGGCAGATCCAGAAGACGCATTGTCTGCTGAAGGGTGTATGTAGCAGACGGCAGGGTTTGTTTCTCTACAGCTTCATTATAGGGCTGTGAGTCTTCTAGGGGAAAAGATTCGTCCATTTTGCTACTGTAAAATTGTCAGATTCCTTGAGGGCCACAGTGAGTAAACAATTGCAAGGCGCACATAGGTTCCGGATTGCTTCGACACAAAGTCCACCAAGCCTCCGATTTATATGATACGTATCCCAACGCAGCTTTCAAATCCTATGAGAGAACTCGTATACGTTCGCGGAAAAGCTTCCGGTCGGTTCCTACAGTGAGGGATTTATGCCCGACATCCTTGAGCGACGGATTTGAGCCAAAATTAGGGCATGCGAATCCTGTAAATGCCCGCTCATATCGAACTGAAACCCACAGGAAATTGGCGCACTTACAAGGACGCATGACTGAAATTGGATGGAGTTCCAGTGCATGTTGCGGTATGAGGGACAGACCGGGAAATAATCACCGTTGGTCACAAAGAATTTGTAAGCCTCAGCACGATTACACCAGGACAATCGAGCATGGTATATTGACGAGAGTTATCCACTCGTTCTAGATATACAAGTACACAGGAATATGAAACCGGAAGCCCAAAGCCACAGAGGAATAACAATGTCTACACGATGCCAAGCTTTTGCGCCTCTTGCCACTCTCTCGGATACATCTTCTGGGCTGCGGCGGGGAACAAGCTCAGTCTCGCATATCCGCTGCGGACCAAAGGGTCCTTCACCGCCATCAGGGCCTGAATCTTTGGGTTCGGAGCAACGTGAGCCTTGGCCAGCGCCGGGTTGTCGAATTGGGGAAGAGGAACGACCGGCTTCTCGAGTCTAGTTGTCAAGACGTATGGGATGGTGTAGCTGGAACGGAAATATGGTCAGTGCTCAAGGACTCGACGAGCGAACGTCAGAGAGATACTTACCGATCCTTGTCAATTTTGAGGGTATTGACGCGATGTGTAGTCGCAACAAGTTTGCCCCCAGTCAGGCGCATGAACTGCATACCTGTATTTGCAGAAATTAGAAATCATGGTGTCCAGATCATTGTTCAGACGTTCAACACTTACCAACGTTGCAGACAATCCCACCCTCCACCATCGGGATATCAATCCAATCGCCTGTATGGTTCTGCACCTGCAAGCCAGGACGAGATTGGATCAAGCATGTCAGGAACGTCGATGGGTCCCGATGTTCGTGCATGCCGTTGGCAAAACCATTCTTTGCCGCAGCCTCAATCTCAGGGGTGACAGGGAAGTAGTGCCAGATCGCAGCGTTGAACTCCAACTCGGACGGGAAGAACTCGTCGATGACTGCAGGCGGGACTTCCAGGAGCTCGGCGATGTGCTTGTTGAGTTCAAGGTTCAGATGGTGGTACCGCTCGAACAATGCTTCCATCGTCGCTCTGAAACGAGGAAGGTCGTCTTCGGCTGGCCATTGATTGGGTCCTGAAGGATCGTCAGTGAACAGTTATTCCGCCAGGCATTGATCCGCACCTTCATGAATTCGAAGCCAAAAGGGTACGTCAGGCTCATCATGAGGCTGTCTCTCGGCACCGAAACGATAAGCTTCCGCATAGGCCTGCAGGTATGGAAATGAGTAGGTCGACAGAAAGATCTCCAAAAACAAGACGAACCTTATGGGGACCTTCAATTTGATCACAGCGGAAGTGGCCACGCAGTGAATACGAGTTCTCAACACCAAGACGTCGTTTCCATTCCTCAGGCTGGGCATAGAACTTGGCAACGAGGTCGAATACTTCATTCTGGAATGACTGTTCAAAACCAGGCACATTGACGAAAATACCAAAGCCGACATCCTCGAGAGCGAATCGCAGCTGCTTGTAGTACGCAGCAGGATGGGCCTTAGCCAAAGAAAAGTCGATAATAGGAATAGAGCTGAAATTGGCTCTTGAGATCGGAACTTCCTTTGGAGGAGCGGTCTGGAGTTTTTCAGCCCGATGAATGGCGTCCCTCATCTTCTGGGCGAAGGAGTCGACGTTCTCTTCGGCAATCATGGTGTAGTGTTCGCCGTCGACATCGATCATCTCGAAATGAGGTCCAGAGTAAGCTTCCCATTTCGACAGACGGTCGCGCTTGTATTGCTCCCGTGTGCCCATGGAGGGAAGAGGGATGGCGCAGAAGACCGTAGTCAATGCTCCTTTCACAGCACCAGAAGGTTCGTAGGTCCGTCCTGGTAATCATATTTAGGGTTATTGGACCAATGGAAGGCACAAAGCACATACCAGTAAAGGAGACACCATATGCTACGTGGACCCATCGATGGAAGTCATCATGCGAAAGCCGAAGCTCTGCCAGCCTTTCTCTATTACAGTTGCGGAAGGTCCATTCAATCATTTCCCTGGCGTTCGTTGGCTCGACGTCTGAGTGCCCAGCAGGATATTCCGCGAGAAGGCGTCCCTTGAATTCCTCGAAATTATCGGAGGTGATGAGGCCCAGGAACATGCTGAGATTGAGCCTGATAGCATCGTCAATAGCTACCCACACAAAGCAGATGCTTGAACTTACATCGTCTCAAGCCATATCAGCTCCTTCACGCGGAACTGGATGAAAGGCGGGACGTTCATAATGCCCACCCAATCCACTTTCTTGCCCCGCTTCTCAAGCAACTTGCCGATCTCCACAGCAATACACCCACCGAAACTATAGCCAGCAACATAGTATGGCCCAGCAGGGTTGTTGCGTTCAATGGCGTCCGTGTAGATCTCAACCATCTCCTGCATGGATGTCGGTGGAGTTTCGCCCTCCTCAAAACCTCTGGCACGCAAGGCATACACTGGCCGATCATCATTCAAGACCCGCGCGAGGTTAATGAAGATGAGAACTTCTCCAACACCAGGATGGACGAGATAAAGAGGTGGCTTCGATCCGTGAGGGTTAAAGCATATCAAGGGATTGTAGGACGCCTCATAATGTTTGCTGAATTCACGTAGCTCCTGAAGGTAAACAGAGAGCTCGGAGATGACAGGGCGTTTGAGCAGCTCGACGACGGGAATGTCACGGATGTGAAGACGTTCTTGAAGGAATGTCTTGAGACGCATGAGGTGCATGGATGAGGCACCGATATCGAAGAGATTCTGGTCGAGTTCGATGGTGGAGGGGTCGAGTTCAAACACCATAGAGACGCCTTCGCAAATGACCTCGTCTAGAGCAGTGCGGGTGGAGGCAGAACCGTTGAGACCACGTCGTGAGGCAGCGGCCGCCGCGTCGGCGATGAACTGCTCCAGAGACGAAAATTTGCCCTGCTCGTAGGCTTTCATGAGGGCACTACGCGAGACCTTTCCTAGAGCAGTCTTCACGAAATACTTGGAGGGAAGGGGAAGGACGACATGCGGAGCCTGAGAGCAGAACAAACTGCAGACGTTCCTGATGCCACGGTTGGTGGATAAAATGAATTGAAGTTCATCTTCCGGGAGGCCGTCCGCGATGTCGTCCACCTTGACACTGCTGTGTTGGTAAAAGACTGCGTATGTCTCGGTATCGGCACCTTCCAACCTCATGGCAGAAACGAAGACCAACGAGTTCTGAACGCCTGGGATGTTGGAATCCTCAATGAAATGCTCAACATCCACACATGGGTGCTTAACACCGTTGACGTTGATGACGTCCTTGTGTCGCCCGAGCATGTGAAGGTACCCATCGCTGTCGATGAGAGCCAAGTCGCCGGTTGTGAACCAGCCGTCGGGCGTAAGGGATTCGCTGGTGGCACTCGGGTTCGCGTAATATTGCGAGAAGACGGATGAGCCTGAAACTTGGAGCTGCCCAACAGTGCTGGGAGGGCAAGGAAGTCCAGTCGTGGGGTCGACGACGCGCATTGACAGGCCCACGCACGGTGTCCCTATCGACAGATACGTAGCACCTTCGTATGCTTCGACTGTTTGAAAGATTGGGCGATTGTTGTAAATGCTACCAGCCTGAAGGAATATTCGTCAGAAGTGTTTTTAACATAAACCAAACTCAGAACATACCCCAGTTTCGGTCATGCCAAAAGCAGCCCTCAACGTCGTGCGAGGAGCGCCAAAGCGCCCTATGAGGTCGCTAAATTCGACTGCAGTCTTGACAGGGTTTGCCTCGCCACCAGTGATGAAAACTCTGAGAGACGACAAGTCCAGAGTATTGTCATCCGCAGTGATTGTCGTATCACGGCAGATCTGGGCCAACAAGAAATTGGGGCTGAAAGTGTGCGCTACATGGTACCTTGAGCACCAGTCAAGCAGCCGCCTTGGCTTGGAGATTATTGCCGCAGGCGAAACTTGGTACTGCCTGAGGACGACACAGGTAAATTTAAGAAAATCAAACAAGGTGAAATCCACTTACGAAGCACCAGCCCAGATAGCGTGAAGATGAGCTTCAGTAACATTAGCTACATGGTCGAAATTTATCCAGTTCAAGAATATGTCGCTTTCTTTCGTTCCATGCTTCAAGGTCTTCCCCTTGACGGCAGAAAGCAAGACAGAATGTGGCAAAACGACGCCCTTGGAATTGCCGGTAGATCCCGATGTCAGCATCAAAGCGACGACATCATCAGCAGTGGCTTCACGTGTTGATAGACTGGTCTGGGCGTCATCTGATGCTTGTTTATCAAGGACATCGTCCACGCTCATTCTTTTGAACTCGGGAACCAGTTGCTGAACGACCTCTAGTTGAGGTAAGTCGGAGATTATCGTCGGTCCATGGAATAATTCTTGTAGATGTTGCAGGAACAGAGTTTGTCGCGTGTTGTCTGGATGAAAAGGTGGAGTTGGACAAATCGGAATCCGCGCTGACGACGTGTTTGTCTTTGAGCAAGAAATTCTCCGATGAAGAACATACAGAAATTACGTACCGAAAGCGCAGCCCCAAAACAAAAGTATGTGCTTTCGCTGATCATGGAAATTTGTGACTACAATGTCTTTACCGCCACCTTGTAGACCTGAAGAGAGTAACGCCTTGGCTATCCTCTTGGCGGTCCCTAGGAGCTCAGCAAAAGACAGGGTACTCGTGACGTCTCCAGATTCATCAAGGAAATGGATGGAGCTACTCGACTGCTGAGCGCGCAGGGCTAGAAGCTCGGTAATGGTAGTGGGTTCAGCGTGATCCATTTGGTACTGAAGTCTAAGGTGAGACTGTCCTTCAATAAATACTGACAGCTGAAATTATTTTAATCGATACAAAGTCATATTTTTCCGACGATGCGAGAGCAGGGATCGCATGACATATGATCTCAAGGTGGACTTGAGTGCCTTTGTTCCCTAGTAAATCAAAGCGCCGTCAATTGTTAATCTTAGACTTCAGAGTAGCAAGGCGCGGTCTATGCCATTGTGAGTATCTCTCTCAGCTAAGATCCGACCGCCCCGATGGGCGATAATGACGGGCGTTGTAGACTTGTAGGTGCACCAGTCATTGTGACGGGTCCTATTAGAAGTTTCTTTAGATGGAACACCCTTGATCCACCTCTGACGGCAGCTCGACCATTGTTATGTGCGCAGCTTGTAAAGTGCGCAAAGCATGACGGCCGCAATTAGAATGGACGTTGTATCTTGTGAGGATATGATCCTGTAGGTTGAGTTCCTGCAACTATGATTGCAGTGCTTTCAGATGGTACAGCTCTGATGTCAAATCCCAGTGATCATATTTGGGTCGAACGTGTGCTCATGGTCTCCCGGAAGAAAAGGCTGAATTTGAGAATTAAACCAGTTCAAATTCTTCAGACGTTGCTGAACCGCAGGTCGAAACATCTCTGTGACCTACAACTGAACATCCAGAAATAAATTTTGAAGATCAGGATGATAGAAGAGCAGATCAAGAATAGAATTAATAGTCATCATAGACTGGGGTAGCTGGCATCAGGATGCCGGTCGATTTACACACGCATCGCCCTTCATGCTTTCACGTTCTAAAACGTTCGAAAGGGCTGTCAAGGTCGTGTTCATGCCATGAGTATCCTCGGTATAAATAATTGTCGTGAGAAAGCCCGTCTTCCTTCCACAACTGCTTCTCTTCACAAGCAAAGCGCCGCAGCTGAGGCATCTACTCGGTATTTCCTGAGTAACATCAAAGCTGACTCTTGACTGATCAAAGTGTTCAAGTTAGGCAATAGGTTCCATTCCATCAATCTGATGTTCCAAGGATTTCGACACATATTACGACGAGGTGCTGCTACTCGTACTGCAACTCAGCATTCCTCAACAATGTCCTCTCCTGTCGAACTCGTAAACAACTTGCAAAAGCTCGTCGTCTCAGCATACTCTGGAGGTGTCACAGACCCCTTCGAGTTGTACAAGACGAAGCACTCTATCTCGGACCTATGCCTCGCTTTGCTGCGCTCTGTACAGGGCCCTGAGGAGTATACCGCCATCTTAGCTGGTAGGATTGCTGAAACCTCGACCTGTATTCTTACTGGTATTGATCTCCGTTTTCACTCTTTCAGAATCGTGTCAGGAGTCTTCGGCTCTGAACGTCATTGCCTCTTTGGGTGTAGCGGATCTCATTGCCGCATCCCCAAATGGTCAATTGAGCCTGAAGGAGCTTAGCGAGAAGACAAACGCCAGCGAGCAATACCTCAGCAAGTAATCTTACGTGCAGTCAAGCTTTACCGCTGATCTCGCTTGCAGGCGTTGCTCTTAGCTCGCTTCTGTACCATGGGTACTTCACGGAGGTCGACAAGTTCGGATCTCAGATTTACGCCAACAACGAATTCAGCAACATCCTTCGCTCGGATGCCACTGCCAAGGATGGCAAGAGCATGAAGGATGCTGTTGGTTTATCGTAAGTATCTTTGATTAACTTGGCGTTCGGAGATCTGACCCTAACTTTGATTAGCGCTGATGATGGAGCGAAGGCCACAACTCGTCTGCTGGAGGCCGCGACTCAGAAAGGCGAAGCCAAGAAGACAGCGGCTAATATCGCTTTCGATTTCAATGGTCCTCTCTTTGGATGGATGGCCTCTCCTGGAAACGAATGGCGCGGCAAGCGTGCTGGAAAGGCTATGGTTCAACTCCATGGTATGGCCAATGGTGGTATCGGCGAAGGTATTGCTCCATCTTGAGACCATCTCGACGCATTGTCTAAAGAGTAACCTCAGACTATCCTTGGGAGAAATTGGCCACCCCTATCATCGATATTGGAGGTGGAATTGGATCGTTTGAGGGGATGCTCCTGTCCGTCCCCAAGAACAAAGAACTCTCATTCAAGATTTTCGATATCGAGAAGACTGTTGACCATGCCAAGAAGGTAGCTTTTATTACTCATTTGCTGGACGAATTACTTAGGGTATCTTATCTTTCTAGTCATGGGAGGCCAAGCCGCAGTGGATGCGAGATCGCGTTTCCTTTATTGCGGGCGACTTCATGAAGCCTGAACCGGCTGATAGCAAGATCCCTACCCCAGCTGAAGGGGCTGGGACATATGTCATCCGTCACGTCCTTCATGACTGGAATGACGAGCAGGTATGTTATAGAAGTCCTCGTTCAGACTGTCATCTAACTTGGCGACATTCCAAAACCCAAGGTCGTCACAATTCTGACACATGTTCGCAATGCAATGCTTGCAAACAATACTAATCAGACCCCCAAATTGCTTCTTGTTGAGATGATGCTTACTGAGGCATCTTCTCGCTTTACACGTACTACGTCCTTGCAGCTTCTGTCCCTGAACGGTGGAATAACTCGCACCGAAGGTGAGAAATCCTTTACAGAATCACGCCTTTTCACTGACCCTCTTTCATTTTGACAGTCCAATTCCGTAAGCTTATCGAAGAGGCTGGATTTTCTGTAGATAAGATTACTGAAGTTAGGGGCGTTGACCTAGTCGTTGAATTGAGCCCCTCTTCCAAGTAGAAAGAGCTCTAGTAGTGAACCTCAAGGGAATGGGCATCCCAGTGTATGGCTTTCGAGAATCATCTATGTATCTTGGGCTTGTAATATGACACGTTTGCGTTGGAATATCTTCTCGACTCAGTATACAATCCCCAGTCTGTACTTTAAACTTTCCGTTCGCTACGCTCTCAAGCGCCTATCACCGCCCAATGAGGTAAGTGCCATGCACGGCAGGTCGATCGATCAAAAGATAACAGGGCGCATCGCCATATCCGGAGTACCCGCACGTTCTATATTTAAGTAGCGGTCAGGATCTACCTGGGGAAGACTCTGCACTCCTGTGGCCGGAATATTTAACAGCTCCCTTAAAGAAGATA
>NHYE01001178.1:0-72177 GCA_002938385.1 Gymnopilus dilepis | reverse complement strand
GAGCAAGGCGGTGACTCCGTCAGTCGCTGTCTAGCTCAATCCGTATGTAGTTGTGTATGTGCGCGAGAACTTGACTTGGTGACCACCTCGAGTGGTCGGACTTCGACTTGTGAACTGAGACTGAGATTGAGGGGGAGCTACTTCCTCGGGGGACGAGCTCCGGAAGCAGGACTAGCTGCTACAGGGTTTATATACTGTTCTAGCTAGTAAATTTTCAATGAAAATTTGTAGGAATAACGTTGAAGAGTGGAATAAAGAAAGAGATCACTAAGGAAACCTACTTTTGGGGTGCAGAGCTCGACGGCAAAGAGCTCGACGAGCGCCTATTAAGTAAATAAACCGAAGAATAAAAATAAAATTCAATTCAGTAGAACGGGTCGTCTTGACACCATTCCGCTGGAAGCTATGTCTTGACGATTTCCGTGCGCAACCGGAGCGCATGCTCCACAGAGGCAATGCCGTGGAGTAGCCAAGGATCCCTACATAGAGAAAAGCAGACAAGACAGACGTCAAAACCAACTCATGGGACAAGTCAGATGCTCGCGCCCACAAACCATCCATACGGAATATCGCAAGGGCATCCGTGGAACAGGCGATACTCAATTACGTAGGCTCTGGGGAACTTAAGAATAAATGGGCACAGGAAAGACATTGCCCAGGCAAAGTACCCTCTGACCATAGCGACCATGTGCAACCACCCTGTGAGACTGCAACATCGAGTAAGGACGAATCTTCTCGATAACACCCAACCTGAAGTTGCCTGTTATTCAGTTAGGCGCTAGAGTATTCTTCTGGTCATCCGAAGGCGACGTCGTTTATGCCACAATAAAGCGACTTCACTCCCTTAAAGATGTAAGCCCTCCCTTCACGAAAACTAGTCTGATTTATTGACCAGTGTTCTAAACGTTACAGGGGACACTTGTCATGGTAGCTCTCCTTGAGAAGCGCGCCATGTACGGAAGGAGAATAATCGTCACCTTGCCGTATGTCATCGGTTCATCATCAACTACGCCTTGCAAGCAGAGGCCTGATTATTTGTGCTTTTCAGTGCTCTTGGGGTGACTGTTGTTCCAAAGAACTGTAATTGGGCTTAATAGAAGGGATCAGGGCGCATGGGTATGATTCTCGACCAATAAGCATTTCTTTCCAGATGTATATTTCTGTGTTTAATTTATAAGCACCGCCGACAATATGTCTCTTGAACATCATAACCTTTCCCTTTCGCTTGTCCATGAATAAAGAACCCTGATTATGAATCCGATTCAGCAGTCTCTAGAATAACCACAGCCTACCACAGACGATGCTAGTAGTAGCTCGAGCATGTACTTAGCCTCTGGTACCCTGGTCTCTGCGTACCTAGAACAGGACCTCTTGGGGAGGGGGGCGCGTACTAACCATGAAGCTCAAGGCAGTGTAAATCAGAAAGAGAGACGTCAGATTCCTGGTCCTTATAACGAGAAAATCCATGGCGAAAAACTAGGATCAGGATCCTTTGACCATGATATTCAATCAACAAAGCGCAGCAATAATACAGAGTCACAGGACCACATCAATGACTTGCGTAGTTTTATTCGTAATTCGCCCCAAAAGCGAGAGTAAGTGGCTTCGCTCAATGACGCCAACTCGAAGCAAGAGAGCAAAGCAAAGATGGAAATTCGACTTGCTGGAAATAGACAGTAGAGGGCAGAGAGACAGGAAATTCAAACAATCTAGAAAATTACCGAGATCTTACAACTCCAGTCTGGCAATCTGCAGGTTCAGGCAGCCCGCTGGTCAATACTGTCAGTGACATAGGCCAACCGCGCGTTGATAATTGCATAGAGTTTAGCCTGGCTTTTTGTCAAAAACGCGTGAAAGGAAAGACGAGTCGAGGTGAAAGAGATCATGAAAGGGTATATGTTATAACTTATCATAAGCTGGAACGCGCAATTACGAGACCACTATCCAAGGAAAGCTATATGTAGTCTAGGAGCTGAAAGCTTGTCATGATTCGTCATTTGCTATTCTTTTCTCTTTTTCAGTAATTTCACTCTTTGATGGATCGTTAAGGGATGTGAAATATGTGAGGTTGAGGAGGAAGCATCTGCGTGAAGGAGATTTACAATCAGCGAACATTACAAAATGGAAAAAGAGAAGGGTCATACGCAAGCCATTCAGTGACGACGCCCAAGACATATTCAATAGCCACAAATCGGGGAGTGAATCCGTCGGCTTCATAGTTGCTCGCTGGTTGCATGTCAGTCAGAACGAATGAGGCGTGATTGAAGACCAACTGACGATTATAATAAGACAAACTCCAGATGGCCGCTTGCAAAATGCCAAAGATTCCACGAACGATCAACGGGAACCAGGCGATGAATAGCAATATCAACGTCGGGTGCGTATTCTTGACTCCTTCCTTCTTTCTGCCACGAATGGTCGCGAGAATGGTAAACAATAACAAGAAGTTGCACGCTAAAAAGATGCTTTGCCCTGTCGTCCTTGTGATCTTGGCGACGTTCAGACGCTGCTGGAAGTCATGCGACTCAGGGTTATTGAAGTCCGCTCCTGCGAGGTAAGAGCCGCCGATGATAATGGCCATGTTGGCGAAGATGAGAAGGGTGTGCATGATGACCATGGGCTGCTTCCAGTAAAAGATAATGGCGAGGGGCCCGAGGATGGCTATGATCAAGAGGCGCTGCCTACGCTCAGCGGGTGTCTGCTTCTTCTGTCGAGGTTCGAGCCAGGACTCATTGTTCGGTAAATTGTGCTGGTGCCAGGATATCAGGAAGCGGAAGGCGCAAAGGACCTACGAAAGTGTCAAGGTCAGATAACAGGGTACAACAAAGGCAACGCAGAAACTCCGTGATAGTGGCGTTGGCGGCGCAGTACTTACCAGTGTGAAATAACCTTCAGCACCTAAAATGAGGTATGCTAGAAAGACGTTGGTGTTCTCAAATCCTAGGACGCCGAAAGCGACACCGCAGGCCTGGGACGCGACACGGATGGTGACGTGGAAGAATAGGAGCGAGTAGCGGGAACGCCATTTGATACGCTTCGTCAAGTAGGCGGAAAGCATCCACACGAATATGGCGACATACTGTATTCAACATAGCCAGGTAAGTCAGTTTACTCCTAACTTATTGGGACGGGTTGTGGGAGTGAAAAACGCACGAGTATGAGAAAGACGAGCGCAGCGCTCGCTTCACGCCCAAAATGACCCATTGGAAACGCGTTGAGGGTAGGAAGAAGGAACGACAACGAAGGATTTCGAGGAAGGAGTTGTGGCTTTATACAAATGTCGAGATGGGGCAGTGCGGCAGAACATTGATAGAAATTTGATATAGATCGGCGCGCAGCTCGCAGGGCAGCCGTGCTTCGCTGAAATTCGCGTGCATGCAGATCCCCCAGAATGCGGAATGCGGCAGTGTACTCATACTGCGCTTGAGAACCCTCCTAGAAATGCGGACAGCGAATCCTTCGAAAACGGACCTCGGATGGTACTTCATACCGACTCTTGGTTCAAGTCGATGGAGGTAAGTGGGAATGCACCA
The DNA here is from genome assembly GCA_002938385.1 of Gymnopilus dilepis. Taxonomy (NCBI): domain Eukaryota; kingdom Fungi; phylum Basidiomycota; class Agaricomycetes; order Agaricales; family Galerinaceae; genus Gymnopilus; species Gymnopilus dilepis. The sequence continues at coordinate 68,644 of NHYE01001178.1, read as the reverse complement.
AAAGAGGAGCAACTACTTCAAGTTGTCAACATGGGGCACCTCCTTGACAAAGGCACGTTCATCGAAGGATCCCACTGTTGTATTAACATGGTGGCAACCACGCCTCATTCGCCGACCATGGGGCATTTACGACAAAGCGACATTATAAATTTACTTTGGTGGGTAGCCACAGACCCCAAAATATGGGGATACCACGCCGAAAGTGGCTCGACACAATGATGAGCGCTCTGTTTCGAAGCAGTGGGGAGTAGGATAAGGGTAACGGAATGGTTACATGGACAAAGGAGGGACTCGGAGGTCCTTGTGTTGGTGAGGTTTGAACGTTTGAACGCCGGAAACCCCATAAGCGAGATCGACCCGAGGCCCAGACCTTGGTTATTGACATCACGTTTCGATAAGATAAAAATTAGAATCTAATCTATTGCCAAATAAGTCAAATCAACCGATAACGCCTTCGGAAGTTTTGCTGGGATTTTATTTTCTTAGGAGCTCCCATTTCCTCCACTTTCCCTCCATAAATCATGGCCCAAAAACCTATTGGTATGTCTGTTGTTCTGAACACTAGTCGGTACTTAACCTCTATTCACCGTGTTTTGTAGCCCTTCTCTCTGTGTACGACAAAACCGATCTTCTGGATCTTGCCGCCGGTCTTCACAGTGCTGGCGTACGTCTGCTCGGCTCTGGAGGGACCGCAAAGAAGATCAGAGATGCCGGGATCCCAATAGAGTGGGTATAGTCCCTCAGCGACGTATCATTGGAGGTTGTCTTATGCAACACCTTCAGAGATGTCTCGGACATCACCAAGGCTCCAGAGATGCTTGGAGGAAGAGTGAAGACACTTCACCCTGCTGTTCATGGAGGTGCGCTCGGATACGGCTGATTTTTCGCTTCTAGTGGTAGATTAAGATGTGAACCTTCATAGGTATCCTCGCGCGTAACATCGAGTCCGACGAGAAAGACCTCAAAGCCCAAAACATCTCTCCCATCTCAATCGTCGTCTGCAACCTCTACCCCTTTGAATCGACCATCTCGAAGCCCAACTGCACTCTTCCGGAAGCGGTCGAAGAGATTGACATCGGAGGCGTCACCCTTCTCCGTGCAGCAGCCAAGAACCACGCCCGCGTATCTGTGCTTTCAGACCCAGCCGATTACGCGTCTTTTCTCAAGGGGTGGAAGGAGGGCAACGGCGACGTAGGGCAGAAGATGAGGAGCAAGCTTGCACTCAAGGCATTCGAGTCGACAGCCGGGTATGACGAGGCGATCAGCGGTTACTTCAGGGAGCAGTATGCCAGTGCTGAGCTTGGGGAGGATAAGCTCGCTGGCGACGTCCAGAGGATCGCGTTGAGATATGGTGCCAATCCGCACCAGAAGCCTGCGCAGGCCTTTGTCAAGGAGGGAAAGTTGCCCTTCAAAGGTATGTAACTTGCCGTCGTCACTTTTGAACGATTTGTAGACATATGACGTGTTTCAGTGCTCTGCGGCTCACCTGGATACATCAACCTCCTCGACGCCCTGAACTCGTACGCTCTCGTCAAAGAACTTCAAGAAGCTCTCAACCTGCCAGCTGCTGCTTCATTCAAGCACGTTTCGCCAGCAGGAGCTGCTGTCGGCATCGAGCTCGACGAGACAGAGAAAAAGGTATATGGAGTAGATGACCTCAAGGAACCTTTGACTCCTTTGGCGTCTGCGTATGCTCGTGCGCGAGGTCTGTTGCTGCATTGTCGCGCCTATTCTTGTGCCACTGACAGTTGAACTTGCAGGGGCTGACCGCATGTCTTCCTTTGGAGACTTTATTGCCCTTTCCGCTCCTTGCGATTTGGCCACTGCTAAGATCATCTCAAGAGAGGTGTCAGATGGTATCATTGCGCCAGGATATTCAACAGAAGCTCTTGACGTGCTCAGCAAGAAGAAAGGGGGGAAGTACTGCGTTCTCGAGGTCAGGGAAATCATTTCCTTGAAAACTATTATCTTACTGACTTCTCATCTTGTAGATCGATCCTTCCTACGTTCCCCCTGAGGTTGAGACCAAGCAAGTGTACGGCGTGCATCTCCAGCAAAGGAGGAATGATGCGAAGATTAATGGAGACCTTTTCACCAACGTCGTCACCAAAAACAAGGAGGTTCGTTGCTCCTTCCTTCCTATCTCACATCCACACTAAACCCCGGTAATAGCTTCCCCAACAAGCCGTCACTGACCTCATTGTCGCCACCCTCGCTCTGAAGTATACCCAATCCAACAGCGTTGCGTACGCCTACCATGGGTCCATCATCGGCATCGGGGCTGGTCAACAATCGCGTATCCACTGCACGCGTCTCGCAGGTGGCAAAGCGGACCTGTGGTGGCTCCGACACCACCCACGCGTCCTCGCTCTCCCCTTCAAGAAAGGTGTCAAGCGTGCTGACAAGGCCAACGCCATCGACCTGTACGTATCAGGAGAAGAGCTCGAAGGAGGCGAGAAGGAGCACTGGGAGAGCCTGTTTGAGGGCAAGGTCGAGCCGTTGAGCATTGAGGAGAAGAAGGAATGGGCCAAGAAGCTGGATGGCGTCGCATGTTCAAGTGACGCTTTCTTCCCCTTCCCTGATAATGTCCACAGGGCGAGGAAGAGTGGGGTGAAGTACCTCGCTGCGCCAAGTGGAAGTGTGATGGACGCTGAATGTATCAAGGCAGCGGATGAGCATGGGATGGTCTTTGCACATACCTCGTTGAGGTTGTTCCACCATTAAACTTCGTCGGGGAGCTGTTTGGATGTTGAAGCCGGACTCTGAAGAAAGAGAAGAATTATCTATGTATAAAATCTAGACTCTACTTGTGACTTATTTTGTGAAATTATTTTGCTCCTCCCACACTTTCAATCACCTCGTCCTCTGTGAGATGCAAAGTACTCCTTTCTGCCAGCAACGCTTGGCCCCATTCCTTGACCTGGGGATGTTGCAATTTTGGGATGCTGCTCTCAAAGAATGGCTCAAGACCATGGTTCTCTGCACCATGCGCTTTCTCGTATTCGAGAGCTGGATAATGGGGTTCACCTTCAAAACTAACAAAACAGGACAATACACACCTTGGCTTGCCATCTCAAATCTGTCCAGATCTATTTTCACGCGAAATAAATCAGATGCTCAGCGTAATGTTGGGAGTTTCAAGTCAAAAGACAGGCACACCTTTAACGAATTTTGCTTCAGCACTTTTCCCAGCTTCGTACTCCTCCCATAAGGCATAGATCCGCTGTGCTGCAGGACTATCATGTAGCATGTCGTGTACGAAGTTGTACATTGCTTCTGCTTCAAGACGGTGTTTTTCTGCTTTGGGAATACCTTCTCTTGGTGCTATGTCTCCGACTTGGAAGGCAAAAACGATAAGACGCTGGATTAAGGAGAAAGAAAGGAAGGAAAGAACCTTGGGCTTCTGCTAGATCATGGACCACGGCCATCATCACACATCTACGACGAACGGGCTGTAAGTAAGCTGTTGCATGTTTCGGTCAAAAGAGCTTTACCAACTTGGGAACGTCTAGGTTCGGATCGTCGGAGAGCATCGCAAGGACCGACATGCGATACATATGGTCCGAAATGCTATAATCGAAGTCGGATGAGTCCATAGAGCATTGGTGGTCGCGATAGGTCACCTTTCGGGATTAGGGATCTATGAGTCAGAGGTACGATTCAGTTTCTATACCGATGAGCTTCAAGGTATTGCACGTACTCCATGGTCTACCCATCCAGTCCTCTTCTGAGTCTAAAAAACAAATCAGGCTCCCAAGGATGTCGTAAGAAACGAGACCTTACCTTGAGTCTTTCCAAGATATGTATAAACGCCAAGCGATCCTTGGCAGGCACGCCAATAGGCTTATATAGAGGCGGAAAGACTCGTTTTGAGCTAGCCATTGGACCAGTTTTCTGTGTGCTCTCAGAGGTTGAGGCTATTGCACCTTATGTCCTGCGCGTCAATGTCGGATGATGATGGTTCAGGTCAGAGCGATTAGATTAGATTTCGAGATCCGTTATTACATATCAAAGTTATAGTTCGATTTCCTTTACGTAAGTGGCGTGAATTGCGCTAGAAAGTTGGAACGAGTAAAATTGTCTGTAAATTTGTATACATGAATGCAGTGAGGGAGAAGTATGCCCATTGCTCTCAAGGGCTTCATTCGCTCGAAGAAATGTTGTGCCTGAGATGTCGTGTATCAACGAAGGCACTGTGATGAGGTGTATATGCGATGAATAACTTGATTCATTTGGCGCCCAAAAGGTGATGGATGCCGTTGCGCGCGTAATTATGAAAAGTCGATTTTACTCAACACGGAATTGGCAAAGTAAAGGAAGTAAAGGATTTCGTCATTCTTGTATGTGCTGGCGTACCTGTCAGCCATGCTGTCGGGATGCCACTTGTGGCTTGAAGCAAGAAAAAGATATGGATGGTTCGATCGAAAGAACTTGACCTATTTCTCCTGGTATTCTTGTTCACCCAGCGTCTTGCGCTCTGGTGATCTGGAGATTAGCAACTTGCTAATGGTCGCCCAACGTCCCTCAAATTTCTCTGGTAGGCGGCGGGCTGATCGTAAGGTCTGAGAATCGTAAAGTGGATCGAGAGGTCGAGTGGAAAAAGTAAACTTCAGAAAGGCCATGTGTTCCTCAATGGGAGGGCAGAAAGTATCAAAATTGACGGATAAGGAATGCCCTCTTTGTAATGGACAGTCGAGCACGGAGTGGCCATATCCTGGGTGGTACAAAATATCTGAGGCCGAAGTATCAGGCTAACCAGGCGCTCAGAAAGTGAAGATCATGCCTACCATGTTGAAGTTCGTGATTTAGATGGAAGACCTCCACGATTGGGTAGAGGTCATGCTGACTTTGATTCGTGATCCTCAAGTCATAGTGGGAGCCTCTGTCCAAAACTACCCGGTCCTGCAAGGGCCGGCCGACGTTGAGCGTCAGGGGTTTCGGAGCAGGAAAATCCAGCGGTAGTCTGTATAGTTCGATTTGGACATCCTCTGTCAGTGAGTCATCCTCAGATACAAGTTTCATTGAAGAGAAGAAGTTGGAGGATGCCAAGAGAATGGGCGCAAGATCTTCTACTCTGACTTCGATTTGAAAGCTAAGCTGGACAGCCATGATCGTCGTCAGTTCCACGATGACTACGTTGTCTTGCTGCATCGAAATTATGAGGTGGGCATCGTTGGCGTTGTTGACGGCAACAATGTTGGACATGCTTTTGTCCTCATCTTCCAGTAAAAGGAGGATTTTTCGAACATCATCCTCTGGGCGGCTGTATATGTGAAGCAACTCACGTCGTCCATGCTGAGCTTTCTTGGCGATCGAATTGCGACTAATAGGTACAATCTTCTCCAAGGGTTGAAGGACGGAGTAAAAAGAACCGAGTTTGGTGATAGCGAGGGTACCGTCACGATGTGGATAATCCAAATCAGGATAGACCTCGAATTCATCCCCAGCAGCTAAGCCATGGGCTTCTCCTCCACTGAGTACGTACTCGACAGGGCTGTCTTTCATCAGTCGAGTACGAATAGGGACAAGGAATCTGTGCTCATAAGGCGGCGGGGTCAGACTGAATAGCAATTTGCCCTGATTGCGGCCCAGACAATACGGGCTTTGAGTAAACCTGAGCCCGAGAATTTCATTCAATGTAAATGCAGATGTCCAGGTGTGAAAATGAACATACGTGGAATCAATATCGAGCAACATGATAGCGTCAGAGTAGCGGAGTTCAACGATCGACATTGTGCACAAGAGGTCTAATAATGCGAACGTGAATACGCCGCGGCCGTCTCGCTCCCATGCCTGACCTGACGAGCTACATGCCGAAAGAAGGACATATGACGACAGACTGAAAAATGGCGACTGCAAGAGGTGCTCGTGCTCAGTATCCGCATGGAAGCAAAAATTAGGCGGCAGATCCACAGCTCGTACGAAACTGGATTTGGGATGAGTGCCCTTGGACGCCGACGAGAAACAAGAGTCCAAGACAAGTACCTTCAGTCAAGCTGATTAGCCTAACATTTTGAGATTTCAGTCTACACTGACTCACGACGTTGTTCCCTTTTCTCTGGGCAATATCTCCTAATAGTGCGTCAATGACGTAGTATGGAATAGGTTGCACTATATTGTCTCCCCTCGATGGGCCGAGCACGTCGCTGGGAAGAATTACCGGGACATTTGTGGTCGCTTCTGTCGATTGCTTATTTGTCACCACACGAGCGCGGCTGCCGTGGCCGGCATAGAAAATGATGACGGGATCTCCAGTTCCTATACGAGGGTCGGCCGCCAGTCGTCGTAGGCCGTCCATGATTGCAATACGTGTAGCGAATGCATTTTCTAGAATCATGATATGATCCTCTGGCGTCAATAGCGTATCTGTCAGGTATGCTTTAAACGCCCTAGCATCAGCCACTGAGCCGTGGAGAGATTGGATATTGTCGGACGCATAGTTGTCGATACCTATGACGAGAGCAAACATGAACCTGAGACGAGCTGATTCAGAACGCAGACAATTCGATCAAGATAGGCGAAAAGATACAGAAATGACCTGATGTGCTGTTAATATCTTGATATCCCTTTATACCAGTGAGCTGATTGTTGTTCCAACATTCTCTGGCGTCCTCATGCATCAAGTTTAATCCATGCTGTGTACGTGCTGCTTATTCCAAGGAGTCCGCGAGATCGGCGAGGTATTCATTCATCTTGAAGTCATCGATGCCAAGAATACGCATTATATACCGACGTTCCCTCGTCATAGAGGAACACGAGCATATCCAAAATAGCAACGGAGGAAAATGGCTCTTTGATTTTTTGCTGAACTCGCCCAGTCAGTGCCATGTTAGAGGTAAGGTGAGGTTGGACTCAGAGTCAGAGCCGGAGTCGTGACAGTTTGTTGATTGCCACGTGCTTTCCACAAGGACTCACCAATAATCATTAATCATTATTCAGCGCTCAGCTTTGGCGGTGCAGGGATATAACCATCATCTCAGCGCAAGCTCAACGCTTGACTAGACGCATCCTCGCGGTCCACTTACGCCCCAAACTCGTCCAATGTCGCTATGTTTGCTTCTGATATTCGATATACCTCTGGGTCTACGCCTGCCCTTTCCCACCCCCAATCTATCATCGGGAAATCTGCCAGTTGCAAGAATTGGCGGAGTCGGTGAGGCTGACACGAGGCGACACTGTCCATCGCAGGCCCTCTTTTACAAACGCTAAAGGCGTGTCTGGCTGCTGGCGGTGGGTAATTAAGAATAGAGCATGCTAAACTGCGTATATTATACATTCCTTCACATTTCATTGAACCCGGCCCCACATGGTGAAGAGATCGAATACGGTGCCTACACATTTACATCCGAATTCCGATTTCTGGCTGACCTGTTCTATGACTAGGGCATCTTTGCTCTCATCATAGGCATCGATCGATACCAGGCAAAACAGATTCAGTCTCTGCGTGGTGCAGTCGCCGATGCCAGAGCTGTTCGGTCCTACCTTGTGGACAGCCTTAATACACCAGAGGATCATATAGTCGTTTTGGAAAATCAATCAGCGTCCCGTGCTGCAATCCTAGAAGAACTTCGACGTCTTGCAAACAATTCCGATATCCGACCCGGGGATCCAATCCTCATCTACTTTGCGGGCCACGGCAGTCAGGCAACTGCACCTCATGGCTGGGACGCTGGCGGCCTCTATGGGTATATTCAACTCATTTTACCATACGATTCTTATTGCGGACCAAAGGGGCAAGAGACCCAACCTATTGCGGATCGTACGCTTGGGGCATGCTTGGACAACATTGCTGCAGGCAAAGGCAACAACATAGTGAGCCAGAGATGACATTTCGGTTTAAATTCAAATCTGACTTGAAAATCCTAGTTTGTTATTTTGGACTCTTGCCATTCTGCCTCCGGGACGAGGTCAGAAGAAGGCGGGTCGTCATATGAGCTCGTGCGGTCGACACGGCATCCTCAGCACTTTCCTCTCGAAGAAGGGCCTCTGAATGCTGAGGATTTGTTTTCGCGTACCAGCTCGGAATCTCATGTCTTGCTCTCGGCTTGTGGTTCATCTGGTCAGGCATGGGAACGTGATGGCCGTGGCGTCTTCACCACCGCCTTGTTGGACCTGTTGTCAAATACTCCTCTGAAGGAGTTGCGCTATTGCGACATCGCGATGCGTTTGGACACTGGTAACAGGTCAGAAGCATAATAACCAGTGAATGCGCTAGTCATATTAATGCTTTGTTCAGGCAATTTCCGCATTGTGAGGGACTCAACCAAGACAAGGTTATCTTCACCTTGACGTCTGTCCCTCCGTTTTCAGAACCATTTGCCATTCATCGCACCCGAATACAAAATGGTAGTCCCATTAAATTCGTTATCAACGCTGGTAGTGCTCATGGGTTTGGCCGCGGCGACGAATTTGAAATTTACGCCGACGACCAGGAAGTCGAGCCCGAAGGGACGTTGATCGTTAAGGACGTCTGGTCGTATTTCTCCGTCCTCGAGCCAACTATCACCTATCCCAGTAATCTGTCTGGACATTCTATCGCCAAACCAGTCAAGCCCAAGCAACTTCCCCCCGTCCGTGTCTACTGTACCGAAGACGTGATGGTGGCAAGGCTCGTTCCTCTTGTAGAATGTCCGAGCGTGGCCATCGTTGCAACCCCTGACGATGCGCAGGTCGATATTGCTCCCAATGGAGACAGCCACGTTAGCATTAGCCTTCACAACTTCCCAGCGCATGGTATCAACCCTGTCATCGCGTCTCATGTTGAAGTCAAAGATTTGTCGCGGGTCCTGGCAACATTGCAGCCACATCTTTGCGAGCTCGCTCAAACTTCTCAACACGATGATTTAACCCCTCATGTTCACGCCGACCTGCACAGGCTGCAGATGTCCGCGCAGTGTTTTCCTGATGCCCCTTCGGCAGAGCTCAACTCTCATTATATTGTCCCGTCTCAAAGTGGGTTATACCACGTAGAGCACGATTCTCCTTACGGTATAAGAATTAGAAACGAGAGTATGTATAAGCTTTTCCCGCTCATTCAACTCTTCACCATGGGCCCTTATTTTCATATCCGTAAGCACTTTTAAGCTAGACATATGTCGTGCAGTTGATCTGATCCTCGTATAGATACTTTGTATCGTTCGCCTTGTGGTCCAGCTGGCCTGGATGCGCCTCTACCTCCCGGTCGGGCACTAACGCTTGGCTATGGTGCTGGAGGCTCCGCTCCGCTTGTCATTCCGCTCTCCGCCTGCGGAGTTATCTCGATCATAAAGGTGTCTCTCTATACCCGCCCTCTTGATCCACGTTATGATCAGGATTCATTTCGTAATTGGAAAGTCAAAGCTATGTCTGACGCCTTGAACGAGCCTTGGGCAACTATCCTATTACCTATCGCCAGCTCGCCAGCACCGCCACGAACAGGTTCTGATCCTCTTCGAGGTCCTGTCTCAGAATACCAAATAGGCCCTTCTGTACAAGCCATATCTGTGAGTCCAGGACGAAGACCCACGGACGAGGTTTTTAATCTTTTATGCAGAAGCCGTACGAGTCACGGGTCCTCGTACCCTACTACGAGCAGAACAAGGGCGTTTATCTCGAGCCAGCTGCTCCGATATCTAAGCAACTAGGATGGCTGGGCATATGCAAGACCCGGTGGTCCATAGCCTGTGCAAGATTTGAGTCTCTTTCGAGAAACCTTTGGCTTTAAATCCGACAACATTGGTTGTTATCTTGCCTTCGCCGGCGTCTCGATCGTTTCCTTTTGGCAGACTTGAACATCACTCAAAGTGAGGGAGCCTGAGGCCCACTTGACTTTTGTCTTGTCTTTCTGGCTATCCATGCGCCCGGTGCAACACCTAGATCGCACGCAGGCCGTGTGCTTCTCTTATCTCCACCTTGTTAACACTTATCACGGACCTGCTCCTCACATTCCTTTATCAGATTCTTCATCGCCTCAGCTCCCCTGGCTTCTACGAGTTCTTGACAATCGTCATCTTTGATCCTTCCTATGGACTACTTTACAGCTTTTCCATGTCTCTTCTCGAGGTGGGACTTACTGTATGTGACCCGGAAGCCGGCCAATCTTACTATTCAACCAGATCTGCATGTAATTCTGTAATTCTTTTTGTAGATCAATGTTGAGATACCATGTACCAACCTCTATGTCAAGTTTCATCCCCGAAGTCGCAAGGACGAAGGAGAAATTGCCAGGTTACATGGCATATTCGAGTGATGCCGCCGATTTTTCAAGCTAAAAATAGCACCCTCTACCTTGCGCGATCCTGCACTCCAAGCGCAACAGCTTCTCCTTGCAAATTTTCATGTGGATGTATATTTTGACCAATTCTCTATAGATCTTGGCCACTTCAAGAGCTATATATTGGCCAGTATGTCTAGGAAAATAGGTGAGATTTGACTGGTCCAAATCTTTGATGACATTGGGAAGTGAGAAACGACGCAATTTCGAGAGTGTGCTCAATGCTATTGCGAGAATAATTGAAAAATTGGTGATTCCAAGGGCTCTCAGGGTCCAAATCTGGATGTTTCTGAGACCAGGGCTTTCGCCCCGGAGGGCGAGAATCCCTCCTAAGGGATTTCCTTACTTGGCAGGTATTTCACACTTGTAACCTTGCCTTGCCAGACAGTACCAGAAAGTCAAGTACATGGCTGGGAGTGCCAATGCAAGCCAGATTCAGTCAATAGGCTGTATTAAGAGGCAATACTCCTTCTATTGGTGAGTAGATACAAATTTTCTGAGTGATCAATGGTGTATAATATCCTTCCCATTCTGAAAAATGCGAAAATTAAGGGAAGATCACACTTCTACCCCATAGTGAGACCAGCAACTTGTAACCAAATGTGGCCAATTTATTTTTTGATATGCAGCAATATAGTATAAAGATGTTTTGAGAAAGAATTAGAAGACATTGGGAACAAATTGAGCATGTCAGGCATTATCCCTAATTTTGTACTTTGTACCTTGGGCTAAATAACATTTTTCATCTTTGAATGGGGGCTTACGAACCTCTCGTCTTATTTGCGCTAGATTGGAGATACATTACGCTCTAGAATGCTCTAAAAATCAAAGAAATCGATGGAGAATTGACCGAGCTGGGTCACTTTTCCTCTTTCCTGCACACATATTAAATCGTTAAAAATACAATTCATGGCCCAGAACGCCATCTGACGGTCTAATATTTACTGTCGCTATAATAACCACGAAGCTCTACCCCTCCAAATTTTTCTATATATATCCGACCCCTGCATGGTGTCTTTCCGTGCTCTACAAGGTCAAGACGCGCTTCGCCGAGACCGTCCTTTCTTGGATCGCCCTTGGGATGACGAAGTTGCCGAATAATTCATGAAATACCTTCTTGATATCTTATACATTCTGTGTGATAGTATATTTTATTTTTGGCGATTTTTCTTCGGAAAGATAAGGCTCTATTACTCAAAAGTATGGAAATTTGTCACTTGTAACACCAAAAGGATTAACTTCAAGAACAATAGCTTTCCTGATACGAAACATGTCTAGATATGTGGCCAAGGTTTGAATCTATCAGTTACATGAGATTTTGGATCACCGGCAATTTCAGGGTGGGCCGTAAACATCAAATTTGGACGCCGTCTCAAGAAAAATTCATTGTGGTCGATACAAAGCAGTAAAATTCGAAATTCTTTTTGAGTAATGTACTTCAGGTCCTGGACTATGTGTACTTGTAGTTTACTTGACTGTCAGAGCAATGCACACCGAGCAAATTCAAAGCCCGGCTGAATTTGGCCAGCTACCGGGTCCTATACAGTATATTCTATAGCTACTGTTGTTAATAATCGATGCCGTAGGCACCTATAAAGTACAAACCAATTTATAATTAATGCATTGTGGTGAAATTTCGTCCTTAAATCAGACCAGATTACAAGGGGGTCACTCTTGCGGTAGGCGTGTTCACGAGCCCTCGCAAATCCTTTTCTCGCCTGATAAAATTTAAGAAACAGGTTTTTATATCACGTGTTTTCCTTATAAGGCAACGATTTCGACCTTAAAACCCTTTTCTTGAATTTTGTCAGGCAAGGATTGTGTTTAGGGAACTCGCAAACACGAGTGCCGCAGCAGTGGGTACTGGTTAAAAAGGCCGTCATCCGTCGATTGAGACTAGGCCCACGTAGCAGATAAGATTAGATGATGGATTTCAAGGGCACGTGAATACTTTACAGAATTCGGCTCAACTCCGAACTGACACTGACGGGACAAACGTCTGCAGTTCGAACCAGTGTCTCCAGTAAGCACTATAAATGAACGCAGCCCATCCCCTTTGTCAGTCTTCATCTCATCTACGCCATTACTTATGGGGTCTAGCAGGCAGCACGTCCATAACGTCTTTCACTATGCAGATTTTCTTCGGGCTATTTCTAACTACTGGAACTTTTTGGCTGGAGCCCATGGAAGTTACAGGTCTACTAGAGGAGAGGCCTCATTCTAGTCAAATCAAATTCAAGTCGAATCAAAGAAGAGTTCACCAGATGACGTCTACTTCTGCTGACTTGTACGTAGCTTCCGCACCGTCTACAAGAGCCAATCGAAATGAAGTCAACTCCGCCAAAATCGATGTGGCTCTCGATCGGGATTTCTGTCCCAACCCGCCGGATTTCTAGAGGATTTCTGGCTCTTCCATATCCCAACTTCGCGCGTTCACTGGGGCTTATTACTTGTTTCTTGTCTAAAGACTTCCCTGGTTTCAAGTCGCAAGCTCAACCTTAGAATGTCGCATTATTTTTCACGTCGCCCATGGCGAGAATACGGCCTTCTTCCAGCGTCCTCGTCGTCCGCGGAGCCACTTTTCTTATCGCCCTCGAACTCGCCCTCGCCTGACGATTTCCAGTTCCAAGAAAAGCCGCCCGCCCCGAGTATGTCAGGCAGCTCATCGTACCCGGCTTGTCGACTCCCGAAACGGTATACGCGTCTCCTCATCGCGACTCTGATCTCGGGCGTAGTGCTACTTTCTCTTGAATTTGACGTGCTGTCATCGAGCGTCTTCTCAAATCGCCGAAGAGATGACGACCTTACGATCTCCTTTCCGAGCGTACAAGATAGGCCACCTCCAGATGACACCAGCGGGCTGCCACCTCTGTACCACGCGTACCGCGAGTATGAGGACTCGCTGTCAGAAAAGCACTTGGTAGAGCAGAACACTACGACTGGTAGTGAGGATGGACATGGGAGGTACATATTCTTCGCGAACCACGCGCATACGTGCGGGTGGGGAAACGTATTGCAGGAGATGCTGTTCAGTGCTCTTCTTGCAGATAAAGCTGGCCTTGGGTATGTTTTTTCCTGCTCAGTGTTCCTCGCTAACGTACGTCTGGTGTGCTACAGATACGTTTGGGACGATTACACTTGGGATCCAAATGTCATCGACTATTCCTACTTCAATGGCAAGAAGATCACGGCACGTAAACCTATATCGACTTTGCTTTCAGGTGAGGCTGCTGCTAAGCTTTCGCTTCAACACGTCGCTCAACCTTGCATCTCCAGGACACGTCCTTGGCATAGGCTCTTCTTCGGACAGCGGCGCACCCAGAGCCATCTCGAGCCGCACATACGAAGGCGTATGTCCTCTGGATGAGCGCGTCTACATTGACCGCGAGACGGTCAAGGAATATATGACCTCTCTCGGGTATCATGCGGGGATCGTCGACGAAGGGGATGGAACAGAAGTGATGAATGCCTGGTTGAAGGTACTGCGTACCGAAAAGTATAGGAACGCGAGGTGCATCGAAGTACGGAGGAATACGTATCACGTCTTCGATATGTGGTCAGTATCTTTTTCTTGTTCATCATGGATTGTATTTCTTATGATCGTTGCCCATATGACAGGTTATTCGGCTCGTCTCGCGTGCATTCACTTTGGGAGCACATATCTCGCTCTCCAGTCCTTACCAACTGGGGCTGGTCTCCTCTCATTCACCGGGCTTTCCTCAAAAACGTTCAGTTCTTCGCAGCTGACGACGACGTCCGCTCACGTACCCCTCTTCCCAGAAAGCTCTGGGACCTGCTGTGGTCCTCGTCATCGACACTGTCCGCGGCATATACTTCGACGTCATCGCCAAAAATTCCATCGCCGAGCGACCTCCCTTCGCATATCACGCACCCTTTCGCGTCTCTTCCCATCTTGGTGCTGCATATCAGAAGGGGAGATTACGAAGAGCATTGTAAAAACCTCGCAGAGTGGTCAGCGTCATATATGGGATTCAATTCCTTCCCTCAGCATCGCGTCAGGGACCGATTCGATGTACCTCAAATCGTCGATCCTGCGGTGTCCAATTCCACTTTGGCTGCTGAAGAGGAAGCCGGTACAGAAAACAACGTCCCTCCTGACATCGACGATATTCGTCGGCGTTCTTATTCCGACCCCTCCACCGTCGCCTCTATGGACGAGCGCAAAGAGATATATGCGAGGCATTGCTACCCATCGCCTCAGCAAATAGTCCGGCGCGTGCGCCAAGTAGTGAGAGATTACTCTCAGGCTCAAGTAACCCCCTCCTGGTGGACGGGAAACGACAGTAAACGCCAGACCGGCATGGGGTTAAACAAGATCTACATCATGACAAATGGAGACTCGGAATGGGCCGAAGAAGTTAAGCGGGCGCTTGGGCAGGATTTTCCTGCGCTTGGCTTCGTTTGGGAGGGCATCTCGACGAGTCGGGATCTTATTCTTGGATGGGAGGAGAAGCCGGTAGTGCAGGCTCTGGATATGTACGTCGCGTCGAGGGCGGAATTGTTTGTTGGGAATGGCGTAAGTTTAATCAGTTTTACTTGTTTGAGTTCCTTTGCTGACTATATGCGCTACGCTTGGATCTTTCGTTCTAGTTTTCGAGTCTGACCGCCAACATTGTCATGCTGCGCATGAAGATGGGTTTTGATACCGTTCAGACGAGGTTCTGGTGATATGGGAGCTGAAACCATCCAATTGTCAAACGACCCTGAATCTTGCGTCGTTCAAGATAGGATTCATATTTTAAATTATCATTATCATTATCTTGTAGACTTTCGAGCGAACTGTGTATTGTACTAGCATTAGAAAACGATGAGTGATCAATCGATCAAGTCGGTAGTACGAAAGACCTTTGAAATATTTAATGCCCCCTTGGTTCAGTCAAGTAATCGAAATGCGGAATACCTCAGAATATGCATCTATGTTTGTGCCCTGACTGTCGCTTCTTCGTAAATATGGAGCACCTTTAAGGCAATAATTTCCGTATTTGGATTACCACAGACCCCGTTGGTACCGATCACGAGACCCGCCGTTGACGCAATGCGCCTACGACATACTTAGTAGTAGTACACTTGAAGGAGACATGGAAGATTGGGAGAAACGATAGGTGCTGGAATCGTGACATATCTACATGAGTGGGGAGATCTGGAATAATGCCGAGTGACAAATGACAACGGAGCGACAGAATGGGTTAAAAGAATGCAAGATATTGAGGAGGCATGCAAGGTGATAATAAAGCACAATGCCACTCGAGCGAAGAGTATGATCTGAGCCTGAGGAAGTAGACAGTAATGGAAATAAGGGGAGGGATTTGAGGTCACCAGCAGAAATGCAGCTTGTGTTTGCGATACAATCCTCACGAGTCTATGACAAGGGAGAATGGCAATTTTTAGGAGGCATTCGTTCACAAAACAACATAAGGGGCTGTGCCACAACCATTATCGAGTATGGGAGCTGGTACAGGTGGATGCTCATTCGATGCGCCCAGAGATGGCCAACGGCTCAGGGAACCCCAGTTGTGGATTGTGATATCCGTGTGGGGTGGCGTCAATATCCATAAAGGCGTCGCCAATCTGGCAGGCAAAAGTACTGCAGACCAGTGATGGCCATGGATGAACGTTGAACACTGGCACTCCCCTCTTTCTTGGCCACAATTCTAAGCCAAATCGCGACGCGGTCGTCGTCCATGAACTAGAAAGATTGTCCCAACCTCGACCTGCATCCGGCCGATGGGAGTGTGAACCTGCGAGTCGCGAGACGTGCTGTGACTTGACAAAGAGAACGTCGAAAGGAACTCCGGGCTCGGCCTACCCCCGCGGAGTGCTTCTCGATCCTGATTCCTGACAAATGACGAAGAAGCAGGCAGAAGTGATCGCCACTCGGAGGAGTAGAAAAGGACAGACGAATTCCCGAACAGCATTTGCGTCTTTCCTCCGTTCCCCTATCTCTGCTGCACGTTGGAGGTCAAGTCCTCCTGGAGCTCGGTGGACGCGTACAACGGCGCATATACCCACGTCGACCAAGCCCCCGATCTCCCTGCTTACTCCCCCTCGGTTCGTAACCTAGTGGCCGCCTCGTCCTCCAGGTTGTAGCCCTCGACTTCAAGCCCAAGAGGAGGGATAAAAAAAGATAAAAAAGCATGAAGATTATGATGTGAAGAAATCCAAATGATTATTCGACGTAATGTAAGTCCGTTCTTGTCATGAAGCATGCAAATTATTAAGTATGTGAAAAGATTGAACGATGAAACGATCCTTCTAAAGAGTACAATGCAGCTGGCCCAGGCCGCTACGTCGTCATTAATAAGGGTGATGATTGACTTCTAGGTGTCGAAAATGCTGCCTCCTCAGAGCTCTCTGGACGTGTTACGCAAGCAATGTAGATGAGGCTCGCCGTCTATGGTTCACACCTGCGCGCGCTTGAACCGCATAGGAAGATGCAGGTCCATCTCTGCCGAAGCGGCAGGGCGCATATATGCGGTGTTATTCGTCGGCGACGACGATACAGGACCAGAACTAGCATCCACGTCAGCAAGCAGAGCATGAGGTGAGGGCGTGGGCGTCCTGGGGCCTTCAGTGGGCTGCGACGGAGAAAGCGTCGGGGTGGTAGCACCCGCCGACTGCGACTGAGATTGAGGTATTGAGAACGAGCTCTTGGTGACGTCGATCGGCTTCGACGGCGGCATTAGCGGGCAAACGAACTGCGCTGGTTCTGATAAGGCCGTATCTTCAACACCTCGCGTGCCGGGCTTGCCAACCGCAGAAGCAGCTGCAGAAGGCTGTTCAGCTTCTATAATCTCCTTTTCCTCTTCCACCTCATCTTCATCATCACTCCCGTCCAGCTCAATCTCCATATCATTCACGACGATGAAATTCCTTTTCTTCTTCGGCTTCTGCTTCTCTACCACTTTCTTCCTCACCTCCCTTGCCTCATCCAGCATCAACGGGGAAGGGGGGACGAGAGACGGACTGGGGATAGCCTCGAGCTTGCCAGGTGTCGCTCGGTATCCTTGGCCACCAGAGGCAGCAGCGGCAGCACGGATATGCGACCGCAGTGGCGGGAGGTTGTGGAATATATGCGTCGGGGCATATGGGTGATTCTGTCCCTCGTGTGGTGCGAAGTACGAGTCCTGACCACCATACTTGTAGGAAGGCGGGGTGGGCAGAGGCACCCTGAACAACCCGGCACTCTCAGCGGTGACATCAACCTCGAATTCTGGTTCACAGCTGGAGGCCCTGGAGGTAGGTGGGCTGCTGTCCAAAGAGGCGTGAGTCAGCGAGGGTGTAGGTGGGTCGTAGGTGGATGAGATGTCCGTGTCCGACGTGATGTCGCCCTCTGTGTCCGTGTGAATGGCGTCGTCCGACGATGAAGACGAAGAAGGCTCAATAGCGTTGAGGCTGAGTGAAGCCATGAGGAGCGTGGTGTCTGTTGAGGGCGACGAGATAGTTATAGTCTCATCTGCCTCCTCAACTGCCTCCGAGGAAGCCGTCTCCGTGCCAGGCGCAGGGACAGGATCTTGAGCAGCAACACCAGAATTAGCTGGAGGTGTATCCAGCAGGGGCAAGAAAGCAAAATTCGGTTTGGGCCTCGGCGGAGCCGCCCTCGTCGGCACTAAATGGGCAAGGTGCGGAGGAGGCCTATACGCCGACGTCCCCGGGGCTTTGGACGACATGTAGTGCGGGTATGATATGGGCTTTTGTAGCGGGGAGGTGCGGTTTGATGGAGAGGGTGATGAGCGGGTGGGAGTGGTTGATGGAGGGGGCTGAGGTCTGCTGAGGGGACTGTGGGGAGAGGGGGTCCGTGAGGAAGATGTGGAAGAGGAGGGCGTCTGCCTCTTGAAGTTGATGGACCAGGCAGAGGTTGTGGAAGAGGGAGTGGAGTCGCTGTCGTCTACGTCTGCGTCTGTCCAGCTGTAGTGGGTCTTGGCCAGCGGCGAAGGTGAGTACGAGGAGGTGGGAGTGGTGGGAGTAGCAGTCGAAGAAGGATTTGAAGCAGATGAGCCCCACCTCGTCGGACTACCTGACCTTGGAGAGCCTGTCGCAGGCGATGTTGCACCCGAGCTGGTCTGTGACGAGCTCCTCGAGGAACAGACTTCATCCACGTCGTCGTCAAGGTCACCGTTGGAGGCGCTGTTGTCATCTTCTGCTAGAAGCGGCACAAGGGCGATGGGGACGGCTGAGAGGTAGTGCCGTGTCCGTCTGCCATTCATGATATCATAGGGCTGCTCTGCGTGTGGCAGCGACCGCTGGATTTCGCGGAGTTCGAGGAGGTCTCTGTGTCAACGAGAAGGAAGGGGGGTTGGAGTGAAGGAGGGGTGGTTAGTCATTTCGAATTGTGGACAGCACGAGGAGGGAGAATTCGGGAGTAGATAGGAAGGGGGTAAGGGTTTGATAGTGAAAATTTCGCGAAATTCGCGGAGAAATTGACATGCAAGGGGAGCACATAGGTAATATACATGCACCAAAGCACAAAGCAAGGGCGAGACATGGGAGCAAGCGAGAAGGAAGACTCACTGGTATGACAGCTTCCTGGCGGGTTCGGTAGGCGTGCGGTCCCACTCATCTGCGACATAGATCTCCTCGGTGCCCTCTGCACCGAACGCGACGGTCTTCTTGTGCGCGGTGTGGCTGTCCGAAGAGGTTGACGCGGTCGAGGTCGTTGAGGAATTGGGGTTGCTGTAGAAGGAGGACCGCCCCTCGACCCCCGGCGTGGGCAACGGCGAGGGAAACTTGAGACAGCCTTTCATGGTTGTCTGTCGGCCGACTTTCGGGATGTGTGTAGTCCGTCGTCGGATGACAGCGCAGTAGGAGGACGCAAAGTTGAAAGGAAGATGGATGACACGAATCGGCAGCGGGCTGGATGGATCGGGGCCCTTGCAAAGCGTGTTTGCGGGTTCGGAACGTATCGGATGTGGCCTGTCGGGGACCAAGTACGCCTGCGCCACACAACTCCAGAGCCCTGCTTTGCGGGGTGAATTGGAATAGGGAAAGCTGGGGTAAAAGAGGAGAGAAAAGGCAGATGTTTCAGTCGTACGACCCCCCGTTTGAAATTTTTGTTGACTGTTTGGTCAATGTCACCAGGGGAAGAGGGGTGGTCTTTTAAGTTTTTTCCCGTCCTTCGGAGGTGGTGGGGCGGGGCGTGACGGGGTCCTTCCGACTCTGAGCGCCAGGTTCAAGGCAAAAAGGGCGTCCAGGAAGCTCGCTGCCAAGTATAAGTAGCCAGGGGCCTAAAATGCGAATGCCAGCTTCGATGAAAAAATTCTCCCATTGGGGCGAGGTTACCCACCCCTCCTCTCGTTGGCAGTTTGCAGCAGAACATGCTCAGCTGGTCCCAGGCGCTGTTCCGTCCATTCCGTTCGGCCGGTCGGAGGGTGCTATTTTTGGATCTTCGTCCGATGTGGTCTGCGTCGCGCTTCCTGGTCTGGTTTAGTCCTTGTCATAATCCTCACTCCACCTCTAGCTCTAGCTCTTTTCTGACAGTTCGCCTCGAGCTTGCATTCGAGCTGTACCGTACGCCCAAGTGGCCTATGCGATATGGGATTCTGTATCACGTGTAGAAACCCCTGCCTGGTGCCATCACCTTGTGGGGGCTTTTTAATTCTCTCCTCGGACCACCATGTCAACAGTCGATCGACGAGATTTTCCCTATTTCTCCCCAAAGTTCGCGTTTTCTCGAGCCTAGCTTTCCCTGTCTATTTTCTGCCCGTCGCTCGTGCTCTATGCTCCGTAAATGAATTCAACTTTCTCATGACAACACCGCACAACGCTAGATGACTTCATCTATGCCACTCGGCTTACTCAGACCTGTCGACGAGCGTACTTCGCCCTTACTTGGCTTGTCAGGCCGCGTTTTATGGTCTCAGGAAACTTGGAAGAGAGGATACGCAAAGACGTACTTGTGGCTGAATATCCATCTGTCGACCTGCGCGCTCGGCAGGGCGTCTCCAGGCTTGGCTTCATTTTCTCCAGTCGCATGATTTCTCTCTTTGACGTTTGGGCTGCCTTGAACGGGAAGGTCGGACCCACCAGCGCGTATACGACGGGCAGCGTACTCCAGTATCCAACCTGCGTGTTCACGTCTGGCGGCGAGTTCGGCCCACGGTCTCTCTTCAAGATCTCCCACCAACCAGAGAGTCTTACGGCAAACCCTAAAACTCAATTGGAACTGCACAGCAGAAGAGACGAATTAAGAACGATCCGGCGGCATGCTTTAGTCTAGAGCGCACTGGCGGCGAGGACCGGCTCGTAGGACGCTCAGGCTCTTATTGGCTCTCTGGAGGCTGCCATTACCCCAGCGAATCGGCTGCCACGCAGCAATAATCATGAACCTCCTACTGTCTGTGGTCTCGTAGATGCTCCTCGACAGGCCCATGTACAGGCTCTCGTCGGGCTCGCCCAAGTTTGAGGATACTTCAGCACAGCGTGCTATATCTGCGAGTCTTCGCCCTCTCTTCCCCTCTGCCGTACTCTGAAATACACCTGGCTGTGCAAACGTTCTTGATAAGAAGCGCCTCCATCCATTCTCAATCTCCAGATACCGGTCCATTCCGGGTTTTCATTTCATTTGCTCGTTCGAAGCATGCTCACGCCTTTGAGTGCCCCAGGTTATTGCCAGTGGGACAGTTTGCGACACGCCGAGCCCAGACCGAGGGCGCGAGCCAATATGATAGCAGTGTTCAATAATAATGGAGTCCTATCTGTCCGGAATTCATGAACGAGAGCTTATCTCAAGATGTACCTTTCCGTCCTTTCCGAGTGGCTCCGCTGTGGTAGCTCGCATTTCAAGCAGGCTTTCGGCATAGCTCGAAAAATACTTATTGATGGACTTGTGGCGGCGCGACGCCTTTTGCTGCTCTCGTAAATAGCCTCATTGGAAACCAGAGCGAGATTTATTAACACAAAACAAACTATCATAACGCTTCGAGTTCTTCATGTGCAGCATAGATATTTCGGATATTCGAGCACGAAGTAATGGAATTCTTGCGAGCTTGGATCTGTGAGTGGTGTCGTCGCCGAACGTGAGCGACCACGGCTTTCTCTATGCAGCTACAGTCATCCACCGGTCCGTGGGACACCACCAGTCCGTGATACAAAATGGACCTACTGCACTCAAATCTGGCTTGTTTTCTTTGATTTTTTGTGTAGAACGTAGCTACAGAGTAGGGCTTAGCGTATATGTAGAATATTTTGCAAGGCAAGTTCCCGTTCTCAAGTAATGTAAGGCGCAAGGGCGAAATATGCGCTAATTTTAGCACTCCCGAAATGCTGCTTGACCTCTAAAATGCATTGGGGGTCTTCTGGCTTCAAAGAAACGACACAACAACATTGAGTCGTGTCCAGTCTTTCAAATGAGTGCAGCTGTTAGCCTATCAGAGCATTAGCACCTGCAATCTTGAGTATGATACATGTATTTTGGGTATTTTGCCTGTATCATGCGTGAATACACCATCCTGTTGTCTTTGCTTGGAAGAGAATGTCAACCTTCTCCTAAGTTAGCTCCTAAGGATAGAATTTTATGAAGGAATCTTATTATCGATTACTTGTGCCGGTATGGTACGTTGTCGTTTCGGAAATGTCATTTTGTATCACAGAGTAGTTTTTTGATAAAAATAGACTTTACTCACTCAAGCGCGAATATCGTCCTCGGATTCACGACTTCCGGGAATTTTGGATGTGCAAATTGTAGGCGAGAGGTCACGCCATGTGCATTTTTCTGACACATGACCGTGACAGATAATACACTCTGTTCGGTCCTTCAACAGGACTTGTCCCGTTTATACCCCTTACCTCCCACTTCTTATCTTCCGTCATGATCTTTCCCTTTACTTTCAACTTCTCCGTCCCTGGTATCCTGAACCCGTTTTCAAAGGTTCCTTCTCCACTGAGTCCGCCTGTGACTGCTGGCCTAGGCAGTGCTGGCGAACAAGGGAACAATAAACGTAGTCGGATCCAACAATCGCCGACTTACGACAGCTGCCAATCTTCCACTCCGAATTTCAGCTCTCAGGGTCCTTTGGGCTATAGAGATAACATCCCGGCACCCGCGTATCCCAGTTCCATCCCTTCCGATACCCGTTACCGAAGAATCTCGAGGGCAGACCTACCCAAGATTGAGCGGAGGCCTTCACCTTCGCCCTCTACCTCTGCGTCTGCCTCAAGCTCCTTGCGTGCTTTACCTCTCTCAAGAAAACGTGGTTGGGAGCCTGCATTTGGTGCCGAGTCAATACAGAGTCTATCGCCGCCCACCGGCAAGGGGAAGACCGATTCAACCACTTCGCTCACTTTACTCTCGAGCAGTGGGTATCTTGATACACCGGCAAAGTATCGCGACATGGTCGAAGACGTCACAATGAGGGATAACGCTTATAATCCAGGCGACCAGCAAGAAGACGAAGACGGTGAGTATATTGCTTCTGATTTTCATCACTTCGTTGCTTCGTCCGTTATCTGTTTTCCTCTTTCGTACCACATATCATTCTGCCACTTTTTCCTTCTCTTTTCTTGCTTTGGCTACGGATTGGGACTCGGATATTTCCAGAGATAATCGCGCAGGGTCTGCGAACCATGATGATCCCAGTTATCGGTCATGCACCCCTTGCCTTGGTGGGCTGCGTGGATCTCGCACTTCAGGCATACACAGCCTCTCTGGGCTAGGGGATTGTCTGCAACCCAGATGTGCGATGTGATGATGTGCTCGTTAATGAATCGAGCGCGTTTCAAACACGCGTTTTGAACACGTGCATCACACAAGGCTGCATACACCTTCCTGCGTGGTATTCGACAGCTGGGATTTATATCTGACACAGTCCTGATTCCCCTCTTTCTCTCCATCTACGTCTTAGTATCCATCGTATCAGTGCTACGCTCTCTCTATACGCTGCGATTTATCGCGCTTCGAACGCCCTCCAGGGTTTATCCCAGGCTATCATCATACCTACAATCTTCATCCGTTCCCAGATTCCGACACTCCTTACACTCTATCCCATCTCCTCTTCGTCTTCGTTTTGTTGAGCTGCGCTCAGCACCCACCTGTTACCCATTTACCCCCCACATTCTTTCAAGATTTCTCCAATCACGAGAGCCCTTTATTCTCGGTTCCTGTCTTTACTCCGCGCCTGTCGCTTTATTAGCAAATCTTCTCCCTCTCTTGCATCTTTGTCCACTGTCGCTTCTTACGCTTCTATTCCTCCGCCCGCTTCGCCTGCTCAGCAAGAACCGCCTACTGACATGCCTTCTCTCATCCTCATGCTTCATGTAGATGCTCCTCCCATGAAGAAGCGAAGGGGACTCGCTGGCTCGATCGTCTCTACGGCTGTCAGTGCTGCCTTAATTGGCACCGCTGTTGGGCTCACCGTGTATCGTCTGTAAGTCCAGCTCATGTTTCTTCTCTGCGTCCTTGCATCCTCATGTTGGTGTCTATTTTTAGATGGAGGGACAGAGGCAAGGAGCCTCAAGGCAAACTCACCCATCCTGCCTCTTCCTCCTCTCATATCGACGGCGCCTCCACCCCGGGCTCGGACTCAGATCATCAAGTCCCACCGCCGCCCTATGACCCAGGGGCGTGGAAGCCACCCATTCAAGACGCTCAGCAGCCGATCCTGGCGCTGACACCTTCCACGCCGATTAGTACGCCTCGCAAGAACAGGTGGACGAAGAGGCCGGTGGGCGGTGGGCATCACTCTGCGTCGGGCTCGACGAGGAGGGCACGTCCTCGTCACGGCGGTGTTGGTGCCAGCGGAAGTGGGGTCGGGTCTTCGCCGAGGGTGAGACCCGAGTTTGATTTTGGACGGGAGGGCAGGAGTGTTGGTCTTGGGTTGGGTGTTGATATGGACGCTGATGAGGGGAGGGCACAAGATGAGGTTGAAGATAAGGTAATTATCCTCTGTCATACTTTGTACAACGAGACTCTGACGTTTCTCCTCTATTTTTCTTGTAGATGGACTGGATAGGCGATAAGCTCAGCATGCTCATCGAACAAGGCCGACGAGCCCTCCAGTCCGAAGTCGTCGTCATGTCCGAGGTCAAGGAGGACGAAGTCGACGACGGCAGGGGTGACTGGGAAGAAGACAATAACGGCGCCGACGACTCCGCCAGTCTTAGGTCGCGCAAGTCCCGCTCCAGAGCAGGCTCGGTCAGGAAAAGCCGACCAAAGAACATCGTCCCTCCATCCCCGCACCACTTCACCTCCCAACCACATCACCCTGGATCGATATCCGCCTCTCCCAGAATGTCGACCTTCCCTTCCGGCCTTACCTCTTCCTCCACCGCATACTCTACCCCTTCTACGTCCTACTCCCCCGCCATGGCATCAGGCGGGTTCGCCCCCAGCTCGTCCTTCTCGTCCTACTCCGTCAAGGTGGCAAATGGACATGGACACGTCAGGGGTTTGTCCCATGAGAGTGCGCTACCGTCGTCGTCGTCGTCGAGTGGCTTTGGTGCGGGGAGGGAGGAGCCGGAGATGTTTGAGAGTCCAGAGTTGAGAGAGAGTATGGAGAGAGCGAGGGCTAGGGCGTTGGCGAGGCGCGCTGGTGGTGGGCCTGTGTAGTTGCTTGAAGGAGGTTGTACTCTTGGGATGTTGTGGACGCTGGCGGGTGTGTTTCGCCCTGCATAGAGGGTTTTGGTATACCTCCTTGTCTCATTGGAGACCTCGTCATTGGCATTTGGTCGATTGCTATGCCTGCAAGACTGACAGGTCACTTCAAGCTTCCAAGGGCAGGAGAGGTTGGTTGTGGTGTATGTTGTGCTTAATGGCGCGAGCGGTTCTGTAGATGCTGTAGCCGTTGTGTTGGCGGATGTAGAGGGAAAACCGAAAAGCCGAAAAACATCAAGAAGACCATGAACCAAAGACAGAGAAGACATCTTGTACATTTACTTATTTTATTTGCGCCTTGTACGAGTTGTACGAGTATATAGTCTACCATACCTTAAAGTTAAGTAGATAGCTTAATTTATGCCGTCTTCTCTGTCCAATTTTGCTGTAACTGTTTGCCTGCTTGAGCTGGAGCAGCCGAGGAAGCCTGAAAAGGAAAGTATTCCTATATTTAGCACTTCAAAGTCCTTGGACGACACTTTGGTCAGGAATAAAGCGACATGAGTCAGTCGATATGATCATAAGCTCTGGATTTCAGATGATAGGCTGTGATATGCATGATATATAAGTCTGGATCTATTCTGTATACACCAACGAGTTGGCTCATCTAGCACTCGACGAAGAGGAAAGAGCCGATTGGAAAGTTCGTGCATGCGGTTTGGACGAAAATGGTGGTCTGATTCGAAGATTGACAAGCGGAGTCGGCAAAGAGAATCGCAATTCCGAGCTGTGAGCAGCCGGACATGGAGAAGGACTTTGCATTGAAGATGGGGGATGGGATGCATGCTGTCGAAGCACCACCACCGCCTGGGCTGCTGCCTATCATGGTGAAACTGGCAGCATTGGTATTGGCACTGTTACAGCCGTTGTTGGCGTATATGCCTGCGACGTAGGCAGACGCAGAAAGCCAGTGTGGTGCTGAGACGCATAGAACGGCGGCCAACGAGGAGAACTTCATGGCGAGCTTAAACTGAAGTTGACGCACTCCGAGTCAAATATACAATGGGAAGCTCGGATTTGAAGGACCGACCTGTACAAGAAGACAATTGCAGAGCGGACGAGTGAGCACTTCAGTTCAGGAGCGAAAAATCATGGGAGGGCCTACGTTTGTAGAGTTGGCCTACGACCTGGCGTATTACTACTAGCCACCCATGCGACCTTTTATAGAGCAGGAGAGATTCTTTCCGGAAGGCACAGAAGTTCTATGTGTTCAGTCTGTTCCTGACATTCCCTCGGCAAGGAGTTCGAATTTCTCGACGGCACTTGTAAGACTAAACCCATGACCTCAACAATCCAAGAACCATCAGGACCTCCCGGGAGGATGAGAACGCAGCTTGATGTATCTCAGCCTTAGTGAAGCAGAACGACTATCAGAAGGGAAACCTTGCAGTCAAAATAAACCGTGACATGAGAGTAGAACAGGCGTACGCTCGGCTTCGAGGGCCTGGATCACGGAGTGGTATATGAACTTCACATTTCCACTCATGTCGGAGCGGAACAGACAGATGACAGCGCGGAATCTACTCAAGGTTTTTCCGGTCTTCGCATGCTAGATAGAAAGCGTAGAGGTTACTTCCAGGCGAGGGGATTGCAGCTCTGTTTTGACCTAAAGAAGTCAACTGCAACTTACATGGATCAACGGTGTGAAGGCGAACTCACATGCATCCGAAGACTTTGAACTCCATGGGCTTTCACTTCCTATTTTCCATAGCCTGGTGCTGGTCTATCCTCCATAGAAAGAGCAGCCGCTAAATGCCAACATGCCGTGCATAATAGGTCCGTTATCTGGTTCGCGAGCCTGCCATGATTGCATCGGCAAACAGCCAGTGCGTCTTCGGATCCTGAGGTAGCCCCGAGATTTAAAGACCAAAAGATCGAAAATAATGCAGTTCAGAACATTGACGGACGGTTTGTTGGAATGGATTGAGCCACAGTTCGCGAGGAACGCTCGCATGGTGATGGTTGCCAGCAAAGCAACTTGTTTAGGAAACTATTTCCATATTCGGAGTTGATATCGCAGTCACGGGATCATTGCGCGCAAAATTCAAATAGTATTTGAAGAAAATATCACCTTTGACCTTGATCAGGGTTACTTATGGTGCTCTTATTTCCCTTTAAAATTCGCTTAACGTGTAACGAGTGCGAGGAATTTTCTCTCCATTAAGATTCCCTGTTACAGCCGTTTGCAAAATTGACGAGACACATCGTGACTCGCGCGAGAAAAGAAACTACGAACCCTAGCCTAGGAGTTCTGCCTCGAGCCCCAATCCTTGGCGCTCAATCAGAGAAAATATAAGGGGGCTGGATGATATCACACCCCGTTAGTCTAATCATAACGTTCTGTCCAGTTTTTTTGTCGATTCTGGTAAGATGTGCTACGCTAGGGGCTCTGGAGTCTGATCCTAGGGTTCTGCTTGGGTTAGACTAGGGTCACGCTCGGCATGCCCTTTCAGCTGCCTTCAGCAGACAAATTTACACCACTTTCTACCTGTACTCTGGATCAGGAAGAGCATGGCTAGGTATCCTGTACATGCTATTCAATTTTCGTAGAGATTTTGGGGTGAATATTCAAGGGAAAGTGCGCCGAGAGCCAGAACCCCTAGGCTGGGGTTGCGGGCTTTATTTGTTGGCTTTAGGACGCGAGTCTCATCAATTTTGCAAACGGCTGTAATAACCATGATATTGCACGCCTTGTCGTATCTATAACCAGTAAAATTATATAAGGAACCTGCTTCGAACTGAAATCGACCGTCATAGCCCAAAATTCCATGGCCAGCTGGACTGGCATAGAATCTGGCGTATAATATTTCTTGTTAAATTTACAGTACACCGATTAAGGGAAGTCTTTCGAGGACTACTAGTAATGATAATCAGTATTGTGTAAGGTCGGTGGCTTCTCCATATATGCCGTCGGGGGAAGGACTACCAGTCCTTCAAGCTGCCTTCTGGCTGATTGGCTAAGAGCACCGACGCTCTCTACGTTCTTTCATATTGCTGGTGTGACATGTTAAATAGAGCCGCAAAATGGACCAAGTACATACTTAGCAATATTTCTTTGGCTTCCTTTCACCGGAAAAGTGGTGTGACCTGTCTGAAACGCGATCTTCAAGTTATTGCGCATACCTAAAACTCTTTTTTGAACATAGAACCAATGCTGCAAAATGACCTTGCTCGAGACGACTTAGTCCACATGATAGCTTCAAAAAAAAAAGAACCCGACTAACATGGACTTAGTCAAACGTGGTACGTACCATCTAAGAGCCAAAGTGCAAGTTGTTGACTCGTCGCGAAGGTTCTGGGGTTCTGACTCAAATGTTTATCAGCGCACCAGAGAAATTGGGAGCGATTGGGAGCTTTCAGACCTGGACATACGGTGGAGCATAGATCGTGCACTGGACTGCGAGTGACCCCGACTTATAAATCGCGTTTCCATGACTTGTGATTTGCAGGAGATCGAAATCCAAGGGGTGGGTATCTCATCGGGGCGTTTGACTCTTGAGTGATAGCTATTAACAGATGTGATTTCGCATGAGATACCGTGGCCGTGTCCATTGTTTCTTCTTACAATAATGACTCAGACAGTTTTTGAACACTCATTGGCTGAACCTTCCAAGCATCCATCGAGAAAAATAGGAGGAGTTTTTCTCTTCAAAGCATTTGATTTCCTAGCGTAGAAGACACGTCAAAATCGACGCTCCACGACTCATTCTTCTATGACTCACCTCGGTGCAATTTCCAGGCATCACAGAAATGTGCGAAAGAGCGTGCGCCACGCCTCGGAGTATGATGGGGTGATCGGGATCACCCGTTCCTCTGACTTGAAAGATAGCTAATTAGCCAGAAAAGGAGCGCAAGCCATATCGGCTGCCCTTTTTATAGCAGCCCAACGTGGTGGACCAAGCGCGGCGAGGGATGGCAGGGATGATTGTATTTCGCGGGTAGGGATTTGAAAGCACAATGGGGTGTTTTTGACTCGGATGCATCAGAGATCTTTATGATTCTGAGAGCTAGGCGCATGTGTTATATATCAGCGCCTCTGTTTGCTTCCGGGGACGTGTGCCATCAATATGGGCTTTTCTCTTTCTGACTTTCATGGCCCTACTCACCAACTGCGCGAAATGGAACGCCCTCGACACCTTACTCGTTCTATCTCGTTTGTGTGCGCCGCGTACGATACCGGAAGGAGATAATTCCTTCATTTTTGTGAGGGGAAACGCGTTCTGCCGTGGGAGGTGTACGGAATGGTGAGTCGGCCATTGTTCTCCTGATCAGGACAGCGTCGGGCAACTTACCGCTCTACTGATGGCCTCAGATACGGAGGCGCGCCAGAGCCAGGGGCATAGGGTCCAACAACGTAAGACCCTGCGCAGCTGACTGCGTCTGCTGTGGCCAGACAGCTCGGGTGGTGAGCGGCACAATCAAGGGTCGTCTTGAGTCCCGAAAAGGTGCACAGCGTAGCAATACCGCTACAGTCCTTCGGGCGATACGCTCCAGGAGCTAGCCCTTAGTAGTAGGCAATTAGTCTCTGCGGAGACATTGTCGGCGAAGTATCGACTCTCAGTCTCGAGGGCCGCGCTGCAGTGATTCGACCATTAGTACGTTCCCTGATCGTGTCAAGGCCAGTCCCCGACGCGCCCGTTGACTTTGTGTCATTCTCGCTGCCCCTTGGTGTTGCGTAAGGCTTCCATGGTGCTCTGCCCGGTGCCTCCACTTAATGACCCACGATGACTCGGCCCGACAGCCCGCCGCCGCTCGTCCGCCTCCACGCTGGACGCGCCTTGTATTTTTGCTCAAGGTCTCTATGCACCCAGTCCCTTTGACGCAGGACAAAGAGGGGCTAGAGATGGCGAAGCTGGTTTCCAAGGCGTTACGCTGAACTTCCACGATGGCGGGAGGACATTGTTCAGACTACCAAATTGGGGGAAGAATCAAGTGACTACGTCCCCCGAACCTAACAAAGCCAAGCCGCGTTATTCCCAAAGGATCGATGCTCTGGCATCCTGCCTCCGCCTTCATAAGCGGCCGTCCTCTTTCTTCGTTTTCTCCGCCCATTCCCTTTTTTTTTCGACATATGCCCCATTTTTTGCTGAAGCAGAGTGGAACGATGCCGCCCCTTCTTCGCCTCCCTGATGAAATTCTCGAAGAGATCGTTTCAGAGCTCGATCGGCACAGCGATTTGGTAGCATTTGCTCTCGCATCCCGGGTATGTGCCGCCCTGGTCATTCCTCATCATACGCAGTACCGGATACTGCGGGTACGGAAGACATATCCTGCTATGTGGGCGCACCTCGCTCGTCGGGCAGATTTGGCTCGCAATGTGCGAGAAGTGCATATTTGTGAACGGACTAATTTATGGGCCGCCGATCACTATCCCACAACTCTCATTGACAAGCAACTCGACAGACACCCAGACAACGATGAAGAGAGCGTCAGGATACGCAACCTCTGTCGGGCGCTCGGACATATGAAGCGTCTGCGGGCCTTTACTTGGTCGTGGATGGACGTGGCAGGACAGCAACGGCCGACGTCCAGTCCATATCATGAGAACCAGGTTATGACCGCTGTTTCTCAGCTTCCAGAGCTAGAGCATATCAGCCTTCGTGGCAAGTTCGCCGCCCATGCTCTGCACTCTGCTGTCGACCGCGACAGCACCAAGTATCCGGTAATTACCCACCCTCAGTAATGATTACTCAAATGCTGACTGTGCGATAATAGGTCTGGAGTTTATCAAATTTACGGTCGCTGTCACTGGCTGGCGATACGTGGGCTCGGCTTGGGAACTCAAAGCACATCTGCAGCCTCCTGGCCAAGTCCCCCAACCTCGAGGTAAGCCACCTACAGCCACGTTTCCTCTGACGTCCCTCTCTGATCCATCTGATCCTCTTCATTGATTCAATAATAGTATCTCGAAGTTCCGCTCGAATTCCACCACTTGGCAGAATGTCGTCTGCCCAAATTGAAGCACCTCAAGCTCGTGTTGCAGGCCGGTGCGGCTTCCTTGGGAATCGATCGTTCTCGTACCCTTTTCTTGCAGAACCATCCCTCGATCGAGGTCCTCGATTGGTCGCCTATCGGAATTCCTTCCATTGCCCCGGATGCGCTGCCTAATCTCAAATCGCTTCGGTCGAACAGGCAGTTCGCTATGGCCCTTAATGACCCAGAATTTGGCTCCAGTGCTGTGAGCCTGATGACCCCTCCTTCCACTCCGCTGGCGGCGGTTACCCCGGTCCCAGACGAGCCTATTCCGGCGCCAGTCATACTTCAGCGGAAAATCGAGGAACTGGACATCAGGTCCTTGGACGCTCAGACCTTGTTGGATCTCAAGTTCATCGACAAACAGAGTCTGAAGAGGCTCAAGTTGCATACGTTTGGCGACATATCAACTCTGCACGAGATCGCCGCGGCCTTTCCCAACATCGAGTGGCTTCACTTACCTGGCTATCATTTGCCCACGGACCTTCCCCATCCGAAGCGGGTGACCAGGGTCTGTTTGCCTTTCATATTCCTTTTCTTTCTTTTTCATTAACGTACGTCTTCGGTTTTAGGAGGAATGGCTCGACATCCTACCGAGATTTACCAAACTGGAAGTGTTCCGTGGACTCGGTCTTTGGTACTCTGTGGATTACGACAGAGGGGCCATGCACGAGCTTATCCTGGATCTCATTCAAGCCTGCCCCAATCTTCGTGTACTTGATCGCG
This sequence comes from Gymnopilus dilepis, assembly GCA_002938385.1. Classification (NCBI taxonomy): domain Eukaryota; kingdom Fungi; phylum Basidiomycota; class Agaricomycetes; order Agaricales; family Galerinaceae; genus Gymnopilus; species Gymnopilus dilepis. Next base: position 37,088 of record NHYE01001178.1, on the reverse strand, counting down.
TGGACAAGCATGACGAGTACGATCCTCTCAGGGAACTTATCATCCGCCGGCACCAGATTGACGACATCTTGCACATCGACTACACCAAGGTTCAACGACCGTCTAGGTACGTCCTCTTCCTCTTCCATCGTGAGGCTTCGACTGCTAACGTTTTGTGTTTGCGTAGGAAACCTTTCGATGTTATGGACGGCATGTTCGACTAGCTCTGCCTTTTCTCCACCTATCCTCCGATCGTGGTAAACATTATGATCGACCTACCCATCCACACTTAACCCTATCTTCACCCACCGTCCCGTCCTCCGACCCACAGTCCACCCGGAGTGGCGGCTGCATCCACCGGCTGCAGCTCATATGATGTTTGCCTTCCACCACATCACCTCATGGGCTCGTGAACACTGCCGAGACCCCTCACTATCCAGTTCGCCATCGCCCAACCTAATTCACCAATCCGTGACCCGCCCACTACATATCATGCTATTGCACACCTTGCCCACACGCACTACATTACTATACCACCTTCCCTTGCATCTACGTTCCGAGCATCCGACCTCGCTCCTAATGAGGGACCAGCATTGTACCAAATGACGACCTGGTACGTATGTACGCTACGACTGATTACGCTTTATGATGTCGACTGCTTTATATCCCTTTCTACTTCCTATTTTTCTGTGTTCATTGTTGTCGTTGCTGTCGAGTTGTTTTGATTGAGATTTTTCATTGATCATCGCGCTGCGCTGTGTAAGAGCGCCTCCCTTTTATTGGGGCGTTCATCATTTTATACGGGTTAATGCAGCTGCTGCTTTAATTTTGCAATTTTGTGTCTGCTTTTGAGTGTCATAGGCTCGCTTTCGACACCATTACCGTCATCAACATCTCCAACTCAAACTCTGCAACATCAAGACCATCGTCACGGTCGTCTTCCGGGAGCTCAACCACTCGGCACTGTTTTTCATCATGTCTGAGAGTGTTAACTATGAAGTATCCCTTGCTCAAGCTTCCACTGTTCAACGTCTCCTTTGCCTGCGTCAACCTCGCCAACGTCAGGATCCTCGCTGTTGTATTTTGGAAGCGCGACAACATGGCTGATTCAGCCGCTCTCCCGCCTCACCATCTACAAATCCAAGGGCCAGTCCTTATTCAAGTTATTGCATGTCATGAATGTCAAACTGATGTGGAATCACCGTTGTGTGTACGATTTGAAGGATGCATATTGTCGACTTTAACTGTGCATGGAATACGATCTTCCTTTTCTCCCACGTGGATGGGATGCCGCTCAAGTTAAAGCTAAGCAGTCAGTTGTGTATATAATACGTCATGTAAGAACAAAACAGATAAGGTCTAGAGAACAGTCATTGTACTTCAGGCAGCTGCATCCCAGATCTGGAAATTGTCGAAATCTGTGCATTGCCATGTCTGCACCTTGTTGCCGTTCGTTGTGACGCCGTTGTTGAGGTCAAGGCAAAGACCTGTGAAAAATAATAGATTTTTAAGTTTAGTGTAGCACGGACGGTTGAGCAACTTACCTTGATTTTCTAGCGCAATGCGATTGTCGTCGGTATAGAACCATTGTTGGGCTGGAAGGTTGTCAAAGCACTCCCAAATCTTCATGCCAACGCCATTTGCAGGAGCTACTCAAAGTCACAAGGATGGTCAACGACTGGGCTCGATACCAATTAACCTTTGGCTTACTTGAACCAGCGTCAAGACAGAAGTTTTGTCCTGCTACCTTGACTTTCGTCGATCCTCTGGTGAGTTCCCATTGTTGTGCGCCCGTGCCGTTGCAGTCAAAGCTGCCAGGGTATGACGTTCATGCTAAAACGAACAGGGGAAAGTAAGTAGCTTACATCTGAACTGGTGTGCCATTTTCGTAGACAGCTCCTTGTACGTCTAGACATTTAGAGTCGTCGAAATCTGGGTGGATAGTCGTCGAGCTGGGCGCATTGCCCGGGAAGAAACCCCCTGGACAAAATCTGTGTTTGATTACAGTAATGAGTGAACAAAGTCCTCCATGTGGCATCTCTTGGAGAGAGGCGCCACCCACGTTACATTGTACACAACGATAGTCTTCGCACATTGGTTCAGGAGAGGTGCTGATGGCGTCGTGAAGCTTGTAGGCGCGGTGGCTGGGGTGAAAGCCGTATTGCACGATGCATCAACACACTCAGCAGGCTCACATATTCCATTTGCCTGGGAGTCGAACCGTGAAATTGTGAGCAAGAAACGGGCGCCGGATAGACTTACAGCAGTTTGGGATGTCAAAATCTCGACCCCGGTATTAAAATTATCGGGACTTTTGACGATATAGTACCACATGAACTGGTTAGTCTGCAGATAGTGTCAACTGTGAGATATGCGCATTTATTCCACTAATAAGATAGATTCACCGCTGGGTTGAAATGAGCCTGCGTGGACAATGAGCCGTTGGGGTTGCCGCCGTTCAAGTCGGTGTAGAAGCTAGTTAGAGACAGACCGAGGATTTTGAAGTCGCTTGATCCACTGTCGATCAGACTATCCTGTTGGCCGTTAATATACAGGTTCAAAGCAGCGGGGCATTCGTTGATGACATGGTATTCCGCGACATCCTGAGCGAGGGAAGTGACAAGCCACGTCAGGCCTAGGAAAGTTAGAGAGAACACCATTCTGAGTTGGGGTCAAAAGCTAAGAACCCACCAAGGCGAACGTTTGGACGTGTTCAGCTTTTAAAGTCGTTTTATTTGTAAAAATAGCAAATGGGATGAAATGTCCTCCGCCCTACCCGCTATTCATATCAGAATACTGGTAAACATCTAATGTGACGTACAGGATGCTGACGACTCCAGGCCCAATGTGTTTACTATGGAGCTTTGGAAGGCCTCGATTTGTTGCCTAATGCAAGGAGCTTGCTTGAGAGACCTGATTCAAATGCCGTAAATCTATGGAACAAGCTGCGGTCTGCAAAGGCCGAGGGGAGAAAATGATCAAGCAAAAAACTCAGAGACGTCCTCAAGCGATACCCCTGGACCCAGTTATACCAGTAGTACTGAGTTGCGCACACGTTGGATAAACTTGTTCAGAAGTTGTTCTGAGGACATGGATGTTGAAACGTTGTTGATGTCCAAATGAATCAGGCGCTTTCCCACTGTCGGCGGCGTGCTCCGAGTCGCCGCTTGCCAGCCGCAGTCATGAGGACACTAAATGGAACTTGTCATTGTCAAAGGCGTATGTTGATCCAACAGCTAATCTACGTTGCACGCGCCTACGGTCAGCATGCTAAAGGTGCATTATAAGAACTAAGTACTGTAACAGAAAGGGTATCAAAGAATAGAATGCTATACAAGAAACAGAAAATGAAAGTAGCTGGAGAGGCGATAGACGTGAAGTACAGACCATAGTCATGAGAATCGTAACAAAATCGGGGAAGGTAAGGAATCAAGACGTTCAAGCGGCCATCGCCGTATTCATGTTCGAATTCATAGTGCTGGACTCCATCTTGGGCGTCATCGAGTCCATCTTGGATTCCTTCATCGAGTCCATCTTGGACTCCTTCATTGAATCCATCTTCGAGTCCTTCATCGAATCCATCTTAGACTCCTTCTCCATCTTCGAATCTTTCATTGAGTCCATCTTCGAGGACATCTTCTTGCTCTTCTTAGAACCTTTCTTCGATCCCATGTCGGAGCTCATCATCGAGTCCATCATGGGTGCCGTCAAACTGTCGTCGACGATCTTCTTCACCTTGGGATCTACCTTGATGAGCTCCTCGACGAGAGTATCCTGTAAGAAGTCGACGAAGTGGTATCAGCACAAGCGCACGTTAGTAGCTGAGACCCAACACTGACCCAGAACTTCTCCTGGGCCTCATGTCCAGCCTTGCTCAGGATATAATCACTGGGCTCTTCGACCTTCGACAGGTTGATGTATGCTCCACGGAGTTGGTCCGCCCTATAACCTCCGCCTACAGAGGCATAGACAAGTTGTCGGCTTCCCTCTTCCGAAGTCCGAGCAAGAGCCTTCTCCATGAGAGAGTCGATGATCGCTTGGAGCCCTGTTAACCGCCGCCTGAGGCTGGAGTAGCAGTACCCTGGGTTGACACTAGTGACAATGATGGGCTTCCCAGCCAGTCTGTCGTTGAGGGCGCGAGTGAAGAATAGATTGAGGACTTTAAGGCGGAGAGATTAGTCACTTTGACCAGAGTGAATACTACCCTGTACCTACGTTTGGTCTCATTGTAACGATCTTTGCTAAGACTAAACAAGAAAATATCGAATGTTAAACAATTTGCATAGGATAGTATTGACGACCAAAACTCACGGTCCCTTGAACTCTTCTTTGTGGCCGTATTTGCGCCAAGGGTTCTTGGAGTTGACGAGGCTCTTTTTGAACTTGGCGAAGTAATGGACTAAGCTGGATACGATGACCAATCTTGGGACGGCGTTGTACTTTTCTGCGGTATCGAGCATTCGTGGAAGGAGTAGGAGCGAGAGCAGAGATGTCGAGAGGTTGTTAACTTGGACGCTAGCGGTTCTGGTTAGATCATTGTATCGTCTGTGTGAACAGCGATCGCTTACGCGGATTCCCAGCCATCCTTAGTATATTCGAGCTTCTTGTTGGGATCGATAGCTGCGTTGGCGACGAGAATATCAAGGCGACCACCATCAGCCTCGAATTTTTCGGCAAAGGATTTGACCGAAGAGAAGTCGGCAAGGTCGAGGATCCAAAGCTCGACGGTTCCGGGATAGTTGGTCTCCTTCTTCAGCTCTGATGATTAGAAAGGCGTCAAGGCTTGAAATAGAACAATGACGATAGCGAAGTCAAAACTTACTTTCGACAGCGGCTTCGCCCTTCTCTTTGCTTCTGCAGGCAAGAATGAGCCTAAGGGGTTGCATGCGGGCGAAATGCTTTGCAGCCTCATATCCAATGCCGTTGTTAGCACCAGTGACGAGGACGGTCTTCCCGTTCAGATCAGCTTTATGCGCTGGAGCGAGAGGAGCCCGTTGCTGGGCCACAAAACCAAAGAATCCGAGCTTCATATCGACAGTAGTAAGGTGAGCTGGATTCAACCCGACAGGGAGTAAAAGACAGGGAACAGGGATGACGCGTCGAAGTTCAGGGAGGATAGACCTGTTTATACCCGCTGAACTTAGGAGGATTGACAGAATGCTTTTTTCTGCATGCCCGACCCCGGGTCTAACCTTGCTTATATATCGCGATGCTATTGTCAGCCTGTGCAGTTGGTTCACTATCCAGAGCAACCTTGGACCCTCGTCATTTACCTATCCTGAAACGAACACGTAGAATGAGAACCAAATCCGACGGATGTTAGGCTGGGCTGACATACCTGGGGCCAACCCGGCGCACAAGATCAATTCATCAACGCTCTGTGCAACATTGAACGCGCGTCTGCGACTCTCACGATACCGGGACTCCTCGGACAAGACCCACTCTATCGACTAGGGTTATCCGTTAAGCGATGAATTCAGGGTTCAAAGGACGAGGATATTTCCAGGACGGTGGACAGAGGACCTAATCGCGCAATGGTGAGGACGGGAGGACGAGCAGAGCACTTGATGGTGGTGGTTCACTCTTAATTTTAGAACTGGAAGCTTACTTTGCTGCTTGCCATTACAGGGATTCGACCGAAAACATCTCGATCGCAATAGGTACCGTAATTGACAAGGTGAAGCTTGTCAAGCAACACGTTCCAGCATGTTCTCCACGAACTGAGATTTCTAAGGCGGATAAGTAGGAGAGCACGCCGACGAAGGAAGCAGGCATAAGTCGTTACCGAGGCATCTTCACTTCGGAAGAAGTGACCGGGAGCAAATCTGCATTGCATTGATAAAAATACACGAGTTGACAGAACAGCAGACTGTGATAGATCTAGTAGAAGTGAAAGAGCAAAGTACATTAATAAAAACGAGAACCTTCCAGGAGGCAGTAGAGATAAAATAAGTTACACGATTAGGCCACACCCTCCGAAAATCATGGCCATGCACGTCCATATGTAGACATTCCAATGTCGAGGTCACCTTGGGGGAGGACCCTTCTTCGCAGTCGCACCCTTCTTCGGACCGCCTTTCCCTTTGCCCATAGCAGCCTGAGCCATCTGTGCAGGCGTCTGGGTGGGCATCATCTTGGCTACCATAGTTGGCTGCTGGGGTGGCTGGAGCCCACTGGGTCCACCGCCGAGCGACATTCCCCCCGGATGATGTTGCTGTTGCTGTTGCTGCTGTTGATGCATTGCCATGGCTTTCATCATAGCCTGCGCTTGTGCAGCATTTATCGAATTCATCCCACTCGGCAGCGCCATCCCGGGACCAGTGGACGGGTGTACGCCGTTCATCATGGCACTCTGACTGGCGGCCTGGTGTTGTTGCTGTTGTTGAAGCTGCTGCTGCTGTTGAGCCTGGTGAGCGAGCTGTTGCTGCTGCATCATCCGCTGCATTTGCTGCATCTGCTGAGGCGTAGCATTCGCCATGTTCGCCCTCCAATAGTTCTGCATGTACTGTTGTTGCTGATAGTTGTTGTACATCTGCATGTATTGTTGCTGCGGCATCTGTTGTGGCTGCTGCTGCTGCTGCTGAGGAAGCTGGGAAGGCTGCTGTATCGGCGTCTGGCTCGAATTCGGCGGGGATTGAGCTTGGACCTGCATCTGGGGCTGTTGCTGGTGTTGTTGCTGCTGCATGCCCTGTTGCTGCTGCATGCCCTGGTGCTGCTGCTGTTGTGCCTGCATCTGGGCTTGAGCAGCTTGAGCAGCTTGGGCCTGAGCCTGAGCCTGCATCTGAGCCTGGGTCGCATGCTGGATCTGAGGCGACATCGACGGCTGCTGCTGCTGCTGGGCGTGAACCTGCTGTAACGGCGTCGGCCTCCGCATCGGCGGTTGCTGCGGAATCTGCATCCCTCCTTGTTGGCCCTGCTGCTGCTGAGGCTTCCCGTCGGGTCCGAGCATAGCGATCGCAGGCGTGATCGGCCGCCCGTTCATCCGAGGCGACGCTGCTGCCATCGTCGGTGTCCCAGTTGGTGCCACGGGGGGTAGCATCATATGACCCTGCTGAGGCGTTCCGTGGGCCATGTTAGGCCGTATCTGAGCAGGATTGTACGGCGCCTGGAATTGAACACGAGTGCCTTGCATCTGACCTCCTTGCTGGGCAATAGCGTGCTGCTGCGCCATTTGAGATTGTTGCTGCTGGCTCTGGGCTTGTTGGAGTATCTGAGCCTTCGCTGGCATAGGAGATGCGCGGGCGGCGGCGGCAGCTTGAAGTTGCTGATGCGTCACCATCGGGCTGCTCCGAACAGGCGACGGGGTAGTTGAGTTCTGCGGCGGCTGCTGTGGGGGTTGGAGCTGGTTCTGAACCTGCTGTTGCGCCTGCATTGTGTTCTGCATTTGCATCGGCCCTTGGGCCTGCGCCTGGTTCTGCTGCATCTGCGCTGATTGCACCTGAGGCGTCATCCGACCACCAGCGTTCTTCTGAGCATTGGCAACAGCCAACCGCTGCTGCTGTTGCATATGTTGCATCTGGGCCTGAGCCTGAGCCTGAGCCTGTTGCTGCAGCAATTGTTGTTGCGAGTGTTGCAGTTGTTGGTTATATAGATGCTGCTGGAAGGATGGGTGCGACGAGTGGCCAGCCGTTTGAGAAGAACCGGCCGGGGTTGGCTGCTGCTGATTGGCATTGAGCCCTTGCGACTTCGCAGCAACTCGGGGCCCTGGAGGAGCTTGAAGGAAATTGGGAGTCGGAATAGATGGTTGGAACTGCGGCTGTGAATTGGCGTAAGGCTGAGGAGTAGGCTGGGGACGAGGGGGACTCGCAGCATTGGAGGGAGCAGGGGTCTTGGGCGATTGGGCATACGCCTGCTGGGGAGGCTGCATCTGTTGGGCCGCCGGTTGCGTTTGATGTTGTGCCAGAGTGTGCTGGGGCTGAGAAGGCGAACGTTGTTGTTGTATCGGTTGCACTGGCGGCTGTTGGGGCGGCTGCTGGAGTTGCTGTGGTGGCTGCTGCTGACTGGGCGGCTGCTGAGCTTGGAATTGCGGCATGTATTGTTGCTGGAATTGTATCGGCTGTTGAGGTGGGTGTGGTAGTTGGGCAGGTGTAGCCGCCCTCTTAGCAGCTTCCGTTGCTGCTTGGACATTGGGGTACACCTGAGGTTGCATAGAGGGGGCAGGCTGGGCAGCAGGTGCGTGTTGATTCACGAACTGGTGCGCCGTCGGCTGAGGAGGAACGGGTGTATGTGATCCATTGGACTGGACAAACGCGACGCTGTACTGAGGAAGCTGAGGAGTATTGATCTTCTTCATGATCTTCTGCGTCTTGTTATCGGTGAGGTCTGCGGGGGAGTGTGACTGGGAAGGGGGAGGAGCGGGCGTGGGTGGCGCGACAGGCGCGACAGGCGGCGGTGGAGGTGGCTGAGGGAGTTGTGGTGGTTGCGGCAGAACTTGCGGGACATTCTGCTGTGGAACCTGCGGGACCTGGAGGGGCTGAGTATTCGTGTACTGGTCGGCAGGCGCTGGAGGGGGTTGAGCGACTCCGGCCTGTTCCATTGCAGCCTTCTTGCTTGCTAGGATGGTATCCAGTAAACGATAGCTGTACATAAGATTTAGTGGAAATTGTCTGATAATTTAACAGAAGAGAAAATAGTACCTTGGAGCGTGCCTGTGATCCCTCGGGGCCATGAAAGCCATGATGCGCTCTCGTTTGGCTTTCTCAGGTCCATTCTCCTCTGGCTCCATGGTAGCAGCTTTACGTTTCAATGATGCCGGCATACTGGGTGTCGAGACTCTCATGACGTGATTTACGATGCGTGTAAGGTGCGGATCTGGGTCAAGGCACAGCGGAGGTGAGGTAGCAAGCTAGCAAAGAGTGAGCAGAAGACGAGGTTGAGAAGGAATGCCAATTTACAAGTACTTTCGCCTCAATCTCGAGTGCTTCTCTATCCGTCCATTTGCCGCCGTGTCGTTGATTAAGGATGCAAAGGTCCGCCCATAACGTTTCCGGATTGGGATGCAGGACGACGCGTGTTTTCTGAGGAGCTTGCTGAGCAGACTCCTGGCCCTTCTGTGACCGATAGTCAAGAAGCTCTACGACCATGCAACCTTTGAAATCAACCGTCAGTACAGAACTCAAGAAAAGCCTATGGCGATAATGTACCATCATAAAAGGGAACCTGAGTTTGGTCAAATAAATCAAGGAAGTCCACAGGTATTCGGTGTGCCCGTATGTCATCAAGCAGAGACTAGATAGAATGCTTAAGTCCTAGATTCTAGATAAGAACGAGAGAAAGTATACCGCGATTTGGTTATTGTAAAGAAACTTCGATCCGTTGTTCAGAATCCAGTGTTCCGCGTGCAGATGCACTACAAACGACGGTGGTGATGACTGGGTCTTCTGCAAGAGTTGTTCCACTTCTCGAGTCCTGTTATACCCGGCCATGACGGCGGTCCAGGAGCAAGAATACGAAGGACAACCGAAGGTCCTGTTCAGATTGCACTGGGCCGTGCACAGGACAATGGCAATGAAGCTCTGCTGATGTAAGCCAGGCTGTATAGAGTCGCGTATTATCAGTCACGTGCGCGAAATATTTCAGATGGACGCCCAGCTTCGCGAGGTCCGTATCACTGCAAATCCTCACCGATACATGGCTCATATGTCATTCGAAACAGCTCGTACCATTTCTGAGGGACAAGAATCCCCAAGTCCGCCAGATTGCTTTAGAAAACCTGTTGCCCCAGTCGGTGAAAGGAGCACATCATAGAGATATCTTTTTCTCCGGTCTTCAATCGGGAGGGTTGCAGAAGCCAAAGGAGAACGATGTTATACGGGATCTAAAGCTGCTTTGTCGAGATCAAGTGGTACGCAGGCTGATTGTTTTCCGATGAACTGGACTGACTAAATTCCACCAGAGCGTCGCCCACGATGCGTTCCGAGCATTGGTCAACTTGTCGGATTCACCGCTACTGATTACGCCTCTTTCTGAGCCATCTTTTCTCAGATTTATCATTTCCTATATCATTGTAAGTAATCTCGTTGCCTTTTATATTCCGAACTACATTAAACCAAAACATTTAGAATCCGCACTCAATCCTTGCCGATCTTGCAGCGATGCTGCTCTCGAACTTAACAGCGTCGTCAGCAGCCTGCTCCATCGTTCTCAATATGAAAGTGGAAGTAATCCCCGACGACCGACTCTCCAACTCCGTCTACCCAGTAGATTCAAGATGTGGATCATGTCCGGCTCCAGTACCGTATCCGAAGGCTGATGCAAAGGAACTCCCCGCTTTACCACTTCTAATAGAAGCATTCGTAGAGGGTGCGCAAGTGGTTCTAACTGAAGACTTATCGAAACGGACACGAAAATCGGAGTTGCATTTCCTGGCTAGTGTATTTGCGAATATCACAATCGTAAGTCCATGTTCAGTTTCGCTTTGCTTTGACTTGAAGATGGACTGATTTACCGCAAGTCCCCTGCAGGACGCAACTACTTCCTCTCACCACAACCTTTAAAGGTCACGAAACCCGATAACACGACCCTCGAATACCCTCTCGCCAAAATAGTCGTCTTCACAGAACACAAAGATACGATTCGGAGAGGCGGTGTTGCCTCTGCTATAAAGTCAGTAATTCAAGTCTCTCACATCCTCTCAGCAACGATACTCACGACCTCATGTTCGTCAGGAATTGCGCCTTCAACGCTCCAGCTCACAAAGCGATCCTAAGTCCCGAATCTGTCCAAGTAGCAGTACCACCATCAACCGTCACAGCTCCAGGGATCGACGCTCTGCCTTACATTCTCCTACCCCTCGCGGGTCCTGAAGAGTTTGACCTTGAGGTATGTTTCTGTGGCCAGTCATGCTCACGTGGTTATTGTTTGATCTAATCACCAAATCAGGATCAAGAAAAACTCCTCGAACCACTCCAATTCCTTCCGCAAGACAAGAAACGTGAACCAGACGCTGCGATCCGCCTAACCCACGTGGAGACCCTCCTCCTTCTCTGCCATACGCGCTGGGGCCGTGATTACCAGCGCCAACATGGGGTGTACGAGATCGTGCGAGTGGCACATGAGAACGAGACGGTCGACAAGGTAACGAGTTGCTTTTTGCGTCTTTGCAATGCGATCTGATGCTTTTACCTGTTTTCAGATATCAGAACATATCGAGCGCCTCGTTCAGCTTCTTCATGGCGAGGAACCAAAGATCACGACAGAAGAAGATGAATTGGCTGAGATGAAAATGACTCCTGAGCTGTTGAAGGAGCTTGAGCAAAGTTCGAAGGAAGCAGTCGCAACTGAAGACAAGAAGCCGACGGAAGAGGAGGATGACGAAGACATGCGTATCGAGGATATCTAGCGTCTTCGTTATCGCCACCTTCTACTTAGCTCAGCCATAGACTTGATTTTGGGTTGAAAACCCGGATTTGGAAGTTATTCCTAATTATAGAAGGTCATCTCATGCTCGGCACCAGGCTCACACATCCTTCTGAACAATTATCCTGCGTAATCCCCTCCAAAATTAGATGTACGCGACTGCCAATCTGGTGGACCTTGCAAGGCCTCACTCTTCGAGGAATTTCTTGATCTCTGCCTGCACAAAAGCGTCATCCTCCGGATTAGACCCTCCTCCGGCTAAATGTTCATTCAATACGGCAATTGGCGTGTTGTTTAAATATTTCAGGCTCACCAGTGTGACCCCATACTGTGTCTATAACGACAAGGCGAGCAGTGCTCGTCAAGGACGTCAGCTCATTGACACTGTCTTCAGGCTATTTCGACGTGGAGTCAGTTTCCAGGACGTAGCAACCCAACAAAGTCGGCAAGATGAGCTCTACACTCACTGGGAAATACAGATCGGTCTTGCTGGGCATAATCAGGCCTTTTGCCTGTATACCATTTAGGCAGACCTGCAAGTCTCCTCCATGTCGAATTTTCGAAATGTCGCCTCTTTGCCAAGTATGAAGCAGGGTTATGAGGTCGTTTGCATCCCAGTTCGACGAGAATCTGTCTTCCCAACGTTCGCGGAGGAAGGTTGCCAGGTCAGGATACCTATGAGGAACTAAGTCTTCGTATTCTTCTGAAGGGAAGGAAATCGTAGTTACATGCCGCCGAAAGTGTACTTGTGTTCACGGAACCACTACAACATGTTGTTACTTCTCGGCCTCACGGGACTAGATAATTTCGAGATACTTACAGTCTGTCCGTATGCCCAAGCACTATAAACTCTCGCGAAAGCTCGGATACCTTGCTCTGCTTTCTCTTTGTAATGACCGTCATAAAAATCCTTCGAAGCGACCAAGGCTGCTTTTGGACCTTCCAAGAAACTGAAGCGCACTTCTTAAGCAAAAGACACGCGCGATGGCATTGAACAATAAGCGCACCATATATTATGTGGGCTCGTTCGAGCTGATCCACAGATGACGACGTATCTAGCAAAATATCAGCATATGTAGTGAGTCAAGTAAAAGAATGCATTACCTCTCTACGACTTCGGGATACATTACGGGCCAGTGATATGCCTAGCACGCTGAGTGTTGAGTGACAACAACGCATGAATTGACATTCATACCTGCTGGCCGCCCATAGAGAATCCAATGACGGCAAAGACTTTCTTGATTCCCAGTTTCTGAAGAACAGCATATTGAGCCCGGCTGATGAGGACAAGGCGATATGAGATCCAATCGTTTTGTATGTCACAAGAACATTGGTCATTTACATGTTGTCTTCATACGAGACAGCTGGGAAATACGGCCCATTGTAGGGCGCAGGCTACAGCAGCGGGTCAGGGTGTACGTGTAGTCGTATAATCAAGAAAGGGAACTACTGACCGTATTGGACGGAGAGGAAGACTAAATTCAAGACAGTGAGTCTCTTCAGCATTATGTATCAGGGCAAGTTATGTACGTACCTCTCCGTTGGAAAACAAAGCAAATGTTACCACGAAGTATTTAGTTGGGTCCATAACCTTGCCCTCGCCCACCATGTACAACTGACCTGCACACGCCCTCAGCAACATGGGCCATACCTCTCGAAAAAGACTACTCACTGTCCAATTTCCCGCCATAGCAAGTGGGAAATATAATACAAGGCTTCGTCGGGTCTCCATAGGTCCGATAAGCCGTCACTGCGTCTGGCAATGACCCTCCTGCAACATGGAAGCGACCGTGATGGTGATACTGAGTTGGGGGCTGGGTGGACATGGTTGATCAAGTCAGTGGACAACAAGCATCGAATTTCTTATAGAATTGATATAACTTGAGCGAGAGATGTGCTATTAGATGGGAAAGTTGAGGTTATCAGCATATGCGGCGTTCCGAAAAGCAGAGGAATCGTCTCACAGCTCTTGATAATAATGCCACGACAGAACTTGAAGAATCAGCTGTTTGAATAAGCCACTCTTACTTGTAAGCTTTCTCCCTCTTGCCATAGAATTAAGAAAAGTTGCTGGCAACAATTTATAAATGGGATTCCGGACAAGAAAAACGCAGACACTACAACTTGCAAGTTGAGTCGCAGCGCTGCTCGTAATTATCCTAGGTCGAATTTTGGATTGAAGAAAAGCTTGGAAAAGAGGCCCATCCTTGAGGTTTGAAAGCTACTTTTGTGAGCATTCAGTATTCAAAGTTCAACGTCAACTTGAAGGCGGGAGTGCGACTCGGGAGTCGGGACGCGCACATCCTGAAAGCCTCGGATTGATCCGAAGTCCCGTGCAGGCCGGAAGTCCGGCATTTCATTCGCCGGACCTGCTGGGCATCATCTTCACCTTGAACCTCCACCTTTGTACCCCGCTTTAATACCAAGGAAGCTCTCCATGCCCTCAGAGAATACATACCATGCTTCCTGTCTCTGCTCTACGGTTAAACTCATACTCAAAGGCGAACCGTTCCATTTCGTGATTTGCAATTGCTCGAATTGCAAGAAGGCGTCCGGTTCGGCCTTCATGGCGAACTCGATGTTCAAACCAGAGGTAAACTTCAACTTCTTGGGGACTGATTCACTGCAAAGGTTTTGTCTGAAGTCTCATCCCTTGGCCTAGCAAGTAGAATTTTCTCAAGGCAAGGAAGCAGTCACCGAGTATGAAGACCGCGACACGATCAGTGGGAGAACTCTCACTCGGACCTTCTGCTCCAAATGCGGGACACAGCTCTTTTTGATTCCAGAGGCGCGTAACATGATTATCACGCACCCGAGCATCATTGAAGAGACTGTGGCATGGGGTGAGGTGTTTCTACGCATCGCCATAAGATTTCAGCGCTGAAAGACTACTCAGTCCCCAAAAAAAGAGTCCCACCCGCACGAAAGGTGGCCTTGGGTCAAAGAAATCACATTCAGACCCAAGCAGAAACCGAAGTTATAGAAGCAGCCCGCCGTCCTTGCCGTCTGATCATCGCATTGATTTCCTTTCCGTCAAACATACATTTCCGAGTCCATCTGTCATACCTGTCTGTGCTGCAATTTGATTATATATCCGTCAATACCAGACATGAATTCGGATTTGTCATTAAAGGATCTGGCGCTTTCTGCCTCTGGCCGGAGTGGAGAGCAAATTCGTTGCATCGTCCAGTTACTCTTCGAAGAACTTCGTAATTTCGTTGGCAATGAATGCGTCATCTGCTGCGTTTGTTCCGCCTCCAGCTAAATGGCCAAGTTTTACTCATTTTCCTGTTCAATTCTCAAATTACTTACCCATATGACCCCAAACAGTATCAATGATGATCAGCTTCGCCGTATTACGCAAATGAACCATTTCATTCGCGTTATCTTCAGGCTACAGTTTATTGGTTCATTGTTACAAAAACAATAACAGCGGACTCACCGGGAAGTATAGATCTGATTTGCTAGGTAGGATCAGCCCCTTGGCTTTGATCTGGCTTAAGCACGTCGCAAGGTCGCCGCCATCCCTAACGAGCGATACGTCGCCTGCTTGCCAAGTGTGGAGGAGAGTGATAAGATCATTTGCATCCCATGAGCCAAGGAACCCCCCTTCCCATGCTTCGCGGAGGAAGGTATTCAAGTCTGGGTATCTGTCGGCCAATTACTGCAGCCCGAACTCAGATACAGAAATACGACTGACCGTCCGCCATAAAGGTGCAAATTCTCTCTAAACCACTAGGCATTATCATTTGTCAGGCTTTTCATCTTTCACTGGGAAACACTTCCTTACTGCCTGACCATATGCCCATGCACTGAAAGCACGGCCGAATGCTCTAATGCCGTGTTCTGGTTTCGATTTGTAGTGCCCCCCTTCGAAATCCTTGGATGCAACGAGGGCCGCCTTAGGACCTTCCAAAAAGCTGGCAAGGTCAAATCAAATCACTGCATGACTACTAGGCTATGTGGGAGGGTTCTAGGCACACCACTGATTATGCGGACTGGTCCGCGCTGAACCACATATGACGACGTATCTGGAATCGGCAAGGGAAGGAATGAAGACTCCACAAGTTATCAATGTCGTTTTGTGCTCACCTTTCCACGTAGTCTGGATAAACGACCGGCCAGTAATACGCCTGTACGTATGCCGATTCAGCCCGGTGTCCGTCTCCGTATTCTCCAGCCATAAACTCACTTGCTGAGCGCCCATGGAAAAGCCCACTACGGCAAAGACCTTCTTTATTCCTAGATGTTGTAGGACCGCATATTGGGCGCGTCTACAAAAGGTCATCGTGAGCATATAAATCCGGATGACCAGAGAATCAATAATCTTGCATGTTATCCTCGTAGGATACGGCCGGATAATATGGTCCGTTGTACGGTGGTGGCTAGGGCAGAATTGGATAGGGAGCTACTCAAATTCCGGAATCCTTACAGTGTTCGACGGCGATGAAGACTAGATTGCACAAGAAACATTACTTAAATTTCCGGGCGTCATCATTGACAGAAATTTGGACTATACCTCGCCATTGGAAAATAAAGCAAAAGTCACAACAAAATATTTCTCTGTATTGAGGACCTTGTGATAAAATGATATCAATGCATAGTTTGCCAATGACTGCAGAGACGTGCTGATACCTTATCCTTTCCAACCATATAAGATTGTCCCAAGAGCCCTGAGTCTGTCCCAATGGTGACTCAGTAATTCAGACTAACGCAATTCTTCTGTCCACCGGAAACCTACTACGCCTCGCATGCGGCACGACAGCACTTACCGTCTAATCTGCCTCCATAACAGGTTGGAAAGACGATGCAAGGGTTTGCTGGATCTCCGTATGTTCTATAGGCAGTGATAGCATCGGGAAGAGAGCCGCCTTGAACGTGGAAGCGACCATGGTGATAATATTGAGTCGGCGGCTCTGCAGGCATCGAAGCGATCCTATGGTACGTCGGGTAGGTGACTGGCTGAATCTCGAGGCCTTAAATAGCACTTGCAGTGGGAGATGAGGTGTGAAATTCGAAGCCTGTCCGAGAGTCAATGTAGGGCCTGATCCACGCAGTCGAAGTTATTTACAGCTGAATAAGGATAGCGGAAGAGCAATACTATTCTCATGTCATCTGGTTAGCATGTGGGGTCTTACGGTGAAGTTGTGAGATCCTTGCATAACGATAATCACGCAAGTTCAGTGATGCCTGACGAAAACATGAGAACACGAAAGGCGAGCAGAATGAGAATAACTTTTAAACTGCTTTCCGCCTGTGGCATCATTTACCGAGCCCTCGATGTTCTGTGCAAGTCAACACACCATCTGTCCGCCCATGGAGTATCCGACCACAAACATTTTTTTGCCCCCTTATTCTTGAAGTATTGCACGGGGCCCACGACTAGAAATCTCGTCTGAGGATTCAGAGCTACAAATATCGAGTCCAAGCATCATGATACACATTGTCCTCATAAGACACCGCCGGAAAGTAAGATATGACGAGGCTGGACAGACTGGCTGAAAGCCAAAAATGTAGGCAATCATTTACGCATTGTATTTGGGGGAGATGAGGACTTGGAAGTATGAGAGCGCGTTAGAAAGAATCGTCAGAGAAGCATCTTGACAAGAACAATTACTCACGCCTTGTCTTCGCCTACCAGATATAAGAGGCCTAGATTTCAGATTTTTCGGTCCAAAGCCAAATGAAATAGGGGAAAAACTTGCTGTCTCAAATTTCTCCAAGATGTTCGATGTAGTGTTAATTGAACTTCAGGCGAGAGAGTAGTACGACGCACGTGGTTCCTTGCAGTCTTGATCTCGAAGCGCCCGGCTATTTTTAGAATGCTGTCTGCGATGTTGCAAATGTAGGTGGCGAAAGCACTCTACGTGAGGACTCGAGGCGTTCAAACCAGCAAGAAGGAAACTATGGTGCTCAACATCTGGAAGACAAGAAATGAGCTAGGTAAGCGATGAGAGTCGAAATTGATAGGTGGATATTCGCTTTGAGCTGTAGTTATGTGAATGAGAAAGGATCTAGTCATGAAACGTCCACTTGAGGGAGTACCACTAGCTTCATTCTATAGGGGAAAGAAATCTTGGGCACTGCGCTTGTCATGGAGCCAGTTCACCGTGGGCCTGTCTGTGCGACCCCAAGATCCCGGCATGCTATTGAAATGCACAAAACGACTGGGCACTCGTTTAAAGGTCAAAAGAGCTGTAAGTTATAGAAATTGCGAGATTTCCGGAGACAATGACAAATTGGATTCAAGGGTACGTGATCATGGACAGAGTGAGGGGGCTACTCTTCGAAAAATTTGGTGATCTCGTCAGCGATAAATTTGTCATCGGGTGCGTTTGCTCCTCCACCAGCTGAGAGACGTCAGTCCATCACAATACTTGAATGAGAAACAACCCACCCATGTGACCCCACACAGTGTTGATAACCACAAGACGCGCAGTGTTCTGCAGCGATGCAACTTCGTCGACGCTGTCCTCAGGCTATCACACGGACGGACTCATCAGACAATGTCAGTCAGATGAAAATAACCCCCTCAAACTTACCGGAAAATACAAGTCCGTCTTGCTAGGCATAATCAACCCTCTCGCCTTGATACTACGCAGAGCCTTCTCAAGATCACCGCCGTCTCGAACAAGAGACACGTCGCCTGTGTACCAGGTGTCAAGGAGAGTGAGGAGGTCGTTGGCGTCCCATGACCCAAGGAACCCCGCTTCCCATTCTTCTCTTAGAAAAGTGTTTAGATCTGGGTACCTGAACCAAGTCAGACGTCAGAAATGCTGGTTGGAAAACAGATGACAAAGGTTGAAAAACCTACTTCCCGCCATGCAAGTAGCCGTGCTCCCGGAACCACTGTTCGTCATCAGGTTATAACTTTATATCCGCCTGAAGCCAAGTTGGATGACGCACAGTTTGACCATACGCCCAGGCACTGTATGCTCTGCCGAAGGCTCTAATCCCATGTTGAGGCTCTGACGTGTAATGTCCGTTCTCAAAGTCTTTGGATGCTGTCAATGCTGCCTTCGGGCCTTCCAAGAAACTGTGTGACGAGACGGCAGGACAGGCTTTTAGCTCGGTATTGGTGCAGTCTCAAGAAGTCACTGGCACAGACCATTTGTTGTGCGGGCTGGTACGCGCCGAACCGCAGATGGCGACGTATCTGCAGAGGTCAATCATGACTCATTGATCAAAGACCAGAATGACGAAAGCAGCACACCTTTCGACGTAATCAGGGTACATAACCGGCCAGTAGTAAGCCTATTCAGGATAATTTCTTCAATGACCAGCCGTAACACATATGCCAACGAGTGAACGGCGATGCACCTGCTGACCGCCCATGGAGAATCCGACGACAGCAAACACTTTCTTGATCCCTAGACTCTGAAGAACGGCATACTGTGCCCGACTCCATTAAAAGAACGAAGGGTCAGAGATGTGTGTTATCCGCAGCAAAGACGGGAAAGGCGCACATGTTATCTTCATAGGAAACAGCTGGGAAGTACGGCCCGTTGTAAGGCGGGGGCTAGAGCATAAAAGCAAGATAAGCAGGATTGCATGGGAATGGGTGTTGGGTGGTCGTGTGAAGAAGACGGGGCGTAATGCTCACCGTGTTTGAAGGTGACGACGACTACATTATAACCAAGGTTTAGAAGTTGAGTCCAGCTTTGAGGACCAGTCAACACACCTCTCCATTTGAGAATAGAGCCAAGGTGACGATGAAATATTTGGACGGCTTGAAGACCTGTGTGAAGCCGAGATGTGAGCCAAGTCTTCGCCAGCACCACAAGATGGAGTCAATAAATGACATACCTTGTCTTCCCCAACCATGTAGGATTGACCTAGAAGCCCAGAATCTCATCCATACGTTCCATATGAAAGTTGCCTCTCTTCTGCAACGGAACAAGAATCGGACAAGGTACTTACTGTCCAACCTCCCACCATAACACGTAGGAAACACGATGCACGGATTCTTGGGGTCTCCATAGGTCCTGTAAGCCGTGACAGCGTCAGGCAGGGAACCACCTGCGACCTTGAAGCGACCGTGGTGGTAATAATTCGTCGGTGGTTCTTGGGACATCAGAGAGCTTATCTGCCGGTACGATGTGGAAGGAAAGAAAGAAACCGCAGGTGGAGAAGGGAAGAAAACCGGATGCCGTCTTCCAGACGTATATGCTGCCGATAGTGAGTCGCATTGATGAGAGATTCAGATTTCAGGCCCGGAGGGAGGTCAGGGGCTTGGGGGACGATTATAGTCATCGTCCATGCAGTCCTTTCTGGCGCGTTCTAATTTTGGACGGGAATGTGAGGGCGAGACGTTCAGGTGACTGTTGGTCATGTATAGCGGATTTGGGTTTGGACAAAACGAAGAAGAAATGCGGGTTGAGACTGTAGTTTGCTTGATGCAACAGAAATGAAGCTTTCTCACTGAGCAGCGAAGTCTACATTATAGAGATGATACAGTAGAGCAATAACCTGGGTAAGTGCAAGCGGTTAGTTAATGCTGGTATGAAGATGGAGGCTTTGCATACTAGATTACATGGTATGTGTGTCCAGGATGTTCGACTAGGATATGAGAGGTTGAGCGGTGAGTAATGATGCAAGAATCTTTTGTCGGGGCTGGTGGTCGAAGTCGTGTTCGTCATCTCATTCCGTGAATTCGATGTCACCGCCAGAAGTGACAATTCCTCGTCTGACTTTCTCCCCTTTTTGTTTCAAGATATCCTCGACTGTGGGCATCTTTCCTCCATTCGTTCCTTCCTTGAACCAACCGAGGTGGTCTGCTATTAGATGCCTATTGAATCAAGGAATCAGTCAATCAAGCTAGGAAATGGAACTAGAGAACTGCGCTACGCACCGATTCTGACATCCTGGACATTGAACCAGCACAATGCCCCGTTCATACGCCCGCTTTGAAAACTCATGTGTCGAGCGTTCCCCACAATTGGGGACCGTACATGTGAACGTGAGAGATAATCGAGGTTCCACCCTTTCAGGGAGGGCCTGAGACGTTGTTGTTTCCTGCACCTGTGACGATAATTTAGGTTCCGAGGGTGCTGATAGTGGCAGACCCGGTTCATTTGACGGCGATGAGGCGGGTCGTGTTGAGCCTTTCGAAAGCTCATCTTTTCTTGAAGACGAAGTAGAGAACGACGCTTTCGAGTTAGAAGAAGCCGCTGAAGAGCTAGGTATTGATCCTGGCAGAACACCTAGCCTAAACCGTAGCTGAATAGCAACACTGGCTGGAAGACTTGCGTGAGGTGTAATGAGACTGCGGAGAGCGGGCGGGACGCCTGTATTGCGAAATGCTCTTGAAGGCAACATGTAGGCGGGCGCTCAGAATGCCTTGAGTTGCGTATTGAGATAGAAGGAGCGTTGCCGGTAGGAATTTGGAGGCAAAAAAAGATTTGGAGTCCAACTTCAAGACTCGATAGTCGAAAATGTAGATGTGAATTACTAAGCAAGGTTGACGTCACGCGTATTCATTCCACGTGATGGCCCAGGTCGTCAGCTCGTGACTGCAAATCGCGATGCGATTGAACAATGGACCTCAACTTGAAGTTGAACTGCGACACCCACGATCTCTGCATAAGCGTATCTACCATCAGTGGAACTTAAGGTAAATCAATGAAAGAAGAAAGGTCGGGTGTCAACTCCTTACTCTTCATCGTAGGGATTCAATGGGCAGTTCATCAACAATTCCCGGTCATACTGCGTCTGAGACGGATAAAATTCCACTACACGAGCCATGCTTCATCACAAAAAGAATTGGATATGACCTCAAGAAATTCTACTGGATCAAGCCCGACAAGGACAATGTGCCTGAACAGAAAAGAGTCGTACGTCGCGTCTGTCTCGTGTATGGTAGCTGTCTTTAACCTAAGTATGTAATCGTCCAACAGGGGCAATACCTTATCTCTTTGGGCCTTGTTCCCCTTGATTTCGACCTACACTCTGCAACGAATACGATCAAGTGTAAGCCCATTCGTCCTACTGTAAGATGAGTTAACCACAAAGGTTTTGCAGTGGATCGAAACCTACATCACATCCTGGAGAAACTTGGGCTCTTCGCGGTGACTTGTGCAAAGTCCACCCTTGAAGCCATCCTCACGTTACTCAAAGAGGAGAATAAAAGGTTTGACGAAAGACAGGGGAGGTATCAAAGATTTTTCCAGGTAAGTAATCAAACATTTGCAGACAGCCCCATCGCTTCAATCTTTCCAGCTCGACAAAGAGCCATTTTCGAATGCACAATACGAACTGGTCCTCGTCTACCCAAATCACTTTCTCCCCAATGGCAGCGCACTAACGATGCACTTTCCACACCCTGAAAATGAGGACGAGTTGGTGGCGAAGCTCTATATGATAGGCAATGATGGCGTGTTACGCGAAGGGCGGGATAGCAACTCTCCCAGGTTTCCTGCATTCTATGCCCCAGACTCAGACCGTGAACAGCAGCACCGCGTGAATCCATTCTTGGCTATCATCTACGCCGAGATCGTGTTCAGGCGATATCTGCGATCCTCTCCGACCAAGGCCCTTCCTGCAGAGTATCAGGAGCTTGTCGACCTGACTACCGCAGTTGTGAAGGAGATATACCATCCGCCACTGGTTGAAAAGGTGTTGCCCTATGCCGATATGGCTGCTAAATGTGCCGCTACCGAAAATGACGGGCAACCTGAGACCAAGCCCAAAGACGATGTCGCGCTGGCGAAGAAGACGACCTCCAGGCAAGTAGATGCAAGTGGAAAATATATTGCTTCCACGTACTCCAGTTATGGGCCTGAAGTGAAGAAACCAGGCAAAGGGGCTTCTCATGAGGAATACGTGGAATATTTCACTTATCTTATGTCGGGTCGAGGTAAGTCGATTGCTATGCGTGACGCATATTGATCTTTTATTTTATCTAGACAAACCACTTACTCGGCAAGACAAAGCCAATTTGAAGGCGACTGGATTATACGTTATTGAGAGCGATGAAGACGAGGAGGACTAAGATCTTGACAAGCCGCCTGAGGTATGTCTGGGATCATTGTTCAAATTTCGTGGCACAACCCTATGCCAATCTGCCATCCACCAGTCCAATCCTTATCTGATGCAGGAGGGAGCAGATTCTTCCGACCTGCTTCACTCATTCCTTGCCGTCGATGTATAAGCACTAGCTAAATATCAACTTACTTCTACAATCGCCCCAGAGAAAACAAGCAGAAATGTATTCCTTACGGTGCCACTGGCAGCACCTAACGTCCGACTAATAATATTTGCATAACGTGTTCAGTTACCCTTAAGCTTCTAGCGGGCAATGACTATTTCCATTCTCTATCTACCGTCTAGCATCGATCTTTCAGTCCAGAATTTTGAGGACAGAGGGAATGCGAGATACCGTTCACGCGCCGAAGTGAACATATGGAATCCATGCTAGTAAGTTTTCTTCTGTATCTTTCAACTCCTTTCGAACCTCTCGTACCGCGTAATGAAGCGCATTAGCTGCAAATTCTCCACTCACTCTCCTCTTTCCATCAGCTCCTACCATTGCATCAGCGATAATTTTGGAATAGAAGTGCCTTGCAATTTTAGGTGCCACAGAATCTGAGATGGACCACATCGTCGCAATGACGCCTCGGTATCCAGCAGCTAGCATTCCAGCAGCGAGATGCACAGCTTCTTCAGACAGTTTTTGGTCCCCTGTGCTTGTCTGGCAAGCGCCTAAATAGGCGAGGTCAGCATGGACCAGGTTCTGCTTGATGATTGCTGAGAGCTGAAGTGGTCTATCGTGAAGGTAAAACGCGCTTTTCAGAGGCTCGGCGCTGTTTTGACTGGCATGGCAGGCAAGATGAACGCAGTCAAATAGCCCCATCTGCTTGATCCCGTTGTCAAACGTACCAGCCGCTTGGTCCAAGCAGAGATGTCGCACATTGGAAGTTCGCAGTAAATCTTCTATTGCACGTACCTCTTGGGTTGTTCCAGGGATGGGTCGCTGACCAGGAGTATCCGGTTGGCTAATCATGAGGAGACCCATCTTTGAAGGGTTTCCATCTCTGGGACCTCGAAGACGCTCCTTCAAGACAGTCAGGGAAGGGATATAAGATGAGGTCGCGAAATCGAGAAGAGAAGTTGATGAGACTCCGTCATATAGCCCGGCTGCATGGATTGGTAGAAATGAAATTGGGCCAGTTGCACACCACCATATCCTTTTGATTGAATCATGATCTGAAAGGTCCTTGAAACCGAAATAACAGTGTCAATAGCACACTTTTCACCGTCAAATTTGCGCTTACATTGAAGCCAAGTCCGTTCAAAACTGGCCTCACAACAAAGTCCCATAACTGTCGAAGGACTTCTTTCATCACACTACTCGACCTGGCGACCTTGCGTTCGGGACGCATCCCACGCTCCACATTGTTAAGCTCAGAACCGCGCTCCCGGAGCCCATTGTCACGGAGGTGAGCAGCAAGGACTTGGCGTAGATAGTGTGCTTTGTTATACGAGAATTCTGGAAGTGGGATGTGAAGCGGTGTGTCGTCGCCAGAGTTGAGTGCCAAAGCGTCGCAGCGGTCTTCTTGTACATTGACAAAGACAACAGGACCTGATTTTGGAAGATGTTTCACAAGTACTGAACATGGAGGTGGCCTAAGGAAGTCTTCAAAGCCAGGCATGCTACGAACTTCTTTGAGCAGCTCATCCCATCGTTGCGCGAATCGAACATGAGCAAGCGCTTCGCTCTGCATGGACATCTTCTGTGTCATGGATGTTTCTCCTGTGAAAGGTGAAGCCTCTTCCATATTGGCAGCGACTTCCAAGGCCCTTGACACCCTTGCAAGCTCGTCCGCCAGGCTAGCATTGTGGTTACGAAGAAGGTCGAGGGGAGTACGGAGATTGTTGACTTGACGCCAGACGAGGCAACGACCTTGCTCAAGCCACTCTAGAGCGGAGCTGGGCTGGCCGTGTTCAAAGGCGGCAGCTGCGGCGGATGTTGATAGATCAGAAATATCAACCAGAAAAGCATATCGTTCTTGAATTGTGTATTCTAGACCGGCCACCTGGGACGCAAGGTCGATAGCCATGTGCCAAGCTTCTAACGCCTGAGAAGGATCTTGTTTCGACAATCTCGCCCATTTCTGAGCACCCCACAGTCGTTGGGTCAAAGAGCCGAACGAAAAAGTAGCAGCCCGTTGATAATTAGAGAGCGCTTCTTGTATGTCGGTGTTGTTCTTCAGGCGTTCAAAACGAGCCTGCAGTGAGCGTCCGAGGTTGTTGCACACGACGGGTAAGTCTGGATGATTTTCAGGACTTTGCCGGATTGCACGTTGCTGAACAGATATGGCTTCAGCAAGGTCGTTAATATCCTGGGTGTGTTGGTATTGAGAGAAGAGGGCATTTCCCAGGTTGTTTAGGCGAGCCGTTAGGCGTGAATGATCCTCCGGCATCAGTTGCACTGCCTTATGCTGGACAACTATTGCTTCAGAGAGGAATGTAATGTCGTTTGTATGGTGAAAATAATCCGACAGAAAGACCCCAAGGTTACTGAGCCAAGTGGGCAGGTCAGCATGGGTTTCAGGAGTCAATTGAACGGCCTTTTTCTGGAAGGCTATGGCTTCAGATATATCACCGAGGTGCCTTGTTCGTTGAAAGCGTGTCCTCAAAGAATTTGCAAGGTTGTTGAGCCGTGACGGAAGTCGAGCATGGTCCTCTGGTGCGAGGTTAACGGCTTTTCTCTGTAGAGATATTGCTTCGTTGATATCGCTTACATGACCAGTACGGTCAAAGCGACGCATGAGTGAGCTCCCTGAGCTATCTAGAAAGGAAGGTAACCAGGCATGATTTTCTGGGAGAAGCTGGACCGCCTGTTGCTGAACAGATATTGATTCAGAGATATCGGTAAGCTGCTCGGTATGCACGAAGCGATGCATGAGAGAACCACCGAGATGGTGCAATATAGCAGGCAGATTGGGATGGCCATCTGTATATAGTTCCAGTGCTCGCCGATGCGCTGATATTGATTCTGAGATGTTGTCCAAGTTACCAGTGCGCAGGAATTTCAGGGTCAACGCAATTCCAAGGTTGTCGAGCCATGGACACAGTGTATTTGTGTCAGTCTCGGGAATGTGATTGATCGCATTATATTGGAAGACGATTGATTGAGAAATATCTGTCAAATTTCCTGTGTATTGGAAGCGGCGCATCAGTGAATTGCCAAGGGCATTTAATTTGTGAGCAAGAGTTTCATTCTCGTTTCCAAATGAGAGCCTAATGGCCCTTTGCTGGACTGATATTGCTTCAGAAATGTCTGCCAAGTCCTCCGTATGTTCGAATCGACGTGTTAAGGAGATACCCAAGCTGTTGAGCCTCAAGGGTATGCTTGGGCTACCAGCTGGAGATAGTGCCACAGCCCTCTGCTGAGCAGAAATCGATGCTGAAATGTCACCAATATCCCTCTTTGTACGCACAAAACGAAGCATTAAAGAGGTCCCGAGATCGTATAACCAAAACGGCTTATCTGGGTCAGAATCTAGCGTGAGCTCGACAGCTTTTTGTAACGCAGAAATGGATGCAGATATATCAGTGAGGTCCCCAGTAGCCTCAAAGCGATGGCGGAGCGAGACTCCTAGTCCGTTTAGGTGTCCTGGAAGGCGCTCGTGGTTATCCGGTGTGCAGCTTACAGCTTCTGTGAAAGCCGATACCGCTTCGTTTATGTCGGCTAAAGCGTGAGTGGACGTGTAGCTGTCGAGGAAGCCCAAACCGCGAAATCGACTCTGGTATGCTCTACGGATGTTCTTTGACGATGGATCGTTAATCATGATATCGTTATGAATCTTGTGATATCAAGGCAACGATTGGCACGGCTGTCGTTCTCCTGGACCTCGGCCAAGAAATTTCAGTGTATTTTCCAAGATAATGTTTCCTGGCACAGCAACATCCTCTCGAGGTGGTAAATGGCGTGTCAAGTAGACCTGAATATGGCGGAGAACATGCAACATTGTTACATGTTACAGAACAAGAATTGGTAAGGTCACGAGACTCGAACGCGTTCGGACTTTCGGTGGCGGTGCCTCCC
The DNA here is from genome assembly GCA_002938385.1 of Gymnopilus dilepis. Classification (NCBI taxonomy): domain Eukaryota; kingdom Fungi; phylum Basidiomycota; class Agaricomycetes; order Agaricales; family Galerinaceae; genus Gymnopilus; species Gymnopilus dilepis. The sequence continues at coordinate 10,702 of NHYE01001178.1, read as the reverse complement.
CTAACCTGAAGTTACAAAGGCCAATTTCTTGCTAATTTCTGCCTTTCGCAGTATGTGCTCAGATTTCCAGATGGTGCGTCATCCGTTTGGGTGGTGCTACTTCCAGTTACTAATTGCACGCTGATACATACTCGAGTACTACGCCACAAATATATTCCAAAAGATTCCGACGATTCAGAATAAGCTATGAAATAAATTGGCAACCCGAGGTTGTACCATCCTCACACAAGACCGTCCACGAAACACTAGGGCCAGAAATATTAAAAATCGGTAGCATATCAGACTCTGTATCTGAGCCCTCAGGAGGATCCAATGACCTGAGATCTCTGAAGGCGTTCTTGTCTTCTTCAGAGAGATGCGGCAGCCCTTTGCTTCTGACATGTACTTCAAGCAGGTTGCATTCATCATCCAACCAGTCAATAAAAGCCGCCTCCTCTTGGTTTCGATTTTTGAGAAGTTCTGCGATTGCACGCGGAGAAATATTTGGGCAACTGACAATGGACATCGACATGAGTTTTTCTGCTGGAAATAGTCTGGAAGTTTTTTTAACACCGTTGGAGTATCTAACGTGCTCTTGTTGCGTCCCGAGCCACCGAACGTCGTCGTCATTGAAGGAAGGACAATTTGTGATCCACAGACTTCTACCATGGCAATAATCCACGACGTCGCGTAAACCAGCATTGTGATCGTTGTCGATGATGCTGTTGAGGCAGAGATTCTGCTGGCACCTGAGGGCACGCAAGCCTACGGGAAGTTCACATTTCGTGAACGTCAAGCTCTCCTAGCCGTAAATCGATGTACGAGAAGTGAGGCGATCGAAATGGGAAAGAAATGACCTTGAGACTGACTGAAAGTGAAGGTCGGTGTGATGTTTGTAGAAGGAGCCGCATGAATTAAGCGAAGGGTGGAACGTGTATGAAAGGGAAAGATCGACGAGATGGAGGGATATTTTCCGCAAAGTTGACGCGAATCCAGCGAATCTTTCCAGAGAGAATTCTCCGCTTTCAGGAAAAGTAAAACGGGTTATTCGGAGAGTCGAGTCCCTATATAATCTGAGATCTTTGAACTACAATAACCCTGACTTCGCGTGATATATCAGGTAGAAAAACCAGAAACCCGTCAAGGAGAGCGTTGATAATTTTGGGAATGAAGCGCAGAGTAGTCGTTTACGAGTTACAGGTTGAACTTTGTTGAGATCAATATTGTCGATGATACATTCGAGTGACAGTTCCTCCAAATGCGGGGCCTCTTGAAGGAGGAACATTGTCGGGGGTGGAAGGGATGATGAATACAACGTGTTGTAGACGATGGATTTACACCTTGGTACGTGGGGCATCACAGCTCGGAAAATTGGCCACATGTGCCTTAGTTCTTCTGCACTCGTCATATCTTCTATTTGAGAGCTGTTGAACACGACGACCTGTATGCCGATCGCATCCTTCGCCCACGCAAAGGCCTCGAGGAAAAGTTCAGGGTTTCTTGCCACGTCGAAGACAATCCTGCTCCAACATTCGGGTATTCCAGTCAGGATGTTGCGCCAGACCTTCCATGCTGTGGCGACATTGTAGGGAAATAAAGAAGGATCGTGCGCTTCGTTTTCTATCGGTATGTAACTGTCAAGGCTTGATCGTGACCTCTCCGGCTTGCGAATGCTTTGACGGGAAGAATAGAGGAGCTTCAGAATGATGGTATGCAGTTCGACTGGCAAGCTATATATCGACGCTTTCTCCATAGTTGGCGACGCTGTAGTTGAAGTTTACTACAGAAAAACAAGAACTAGAACACCTGGCTTCGAATCCAAGTTCGAGTTGAGAGTTCTTACAAAGTTTGAACATGCTATAAATAGAACCGAACCCACTGTTCCTCCAGAACTACTCTCGAGGGGTCCATTCAAGTGTTGCTAGCACCATAAACTACATCGCATAATAATATAAAAAGAGTGTGAATACAGGAAAGATGTCGATCAAGCGTGATAAATATAAAACTGGAAATAGGCAAAGCGGCATGAGTACTAGTAACGACATCCAGAATCCAATACCACAGCAAAAGGTACGGAATCAGTCAAGGAAAAAAAGGTCTATGTACATCCGAACAGTCGCTGGTAATAGCATGTAAAATAGCGCAAACATGGTACGTGTTACGTGGTAATAGTTGTCCAATTCAGTCAGTGGTATGGAGGTAAAGCGGCCCCGTAAGTAAGGTAAGGTCCAAATCCAAGGCTCACACAAGCACAGGTCATCCTCGAAGCTTAGAGTGCGAGGGAGGCGAATGCCAGGACGGGAACGACAACGGCGGCGGTCATGGTGCCGAGGGTCTTGAGCGACATAGCCCCATTGTTGGAGCCGCTGCCTGAGCCGCTGCCGCTTCCCGAACCAGAACCAGAACCGGAGCCAGAGCCAGAGCCACCGGAGCCAGAAGAGGAGTTAGTCGTCGAGCTAGGTGAAAAGGGGACTAGTAAGCACCATGTTTCCGGTCAAATTGGAGTGAATGGGTCTCACTTGGAGAAGACGGTGATATATTTGATCTCGAAGAACGCATCGTTGTAGTTGGATGCGACGGGGACGAGGTCAGTGCACAGCCCGGAGCAGGTCTGGGAGAAGACGTCCACGGCGAAGTTACCGCAAACATCGATTTCCTAGAATAAAAAGAGCCATAGTTAGCACAAGTCCAAAATAACAGATGGGTGAGAGCAGAATAAAGTGCGCAGTCGCACTAAAAAAAGATGATACGCAATGCAAGGTGGGCTGACTTACGAGGATCATAGTCTGAGGACCGAAGAACTGCTGAGTTGGGCACGACGAGGAGGGCCAGAAAGCAGTGGGTGTGCCCCAGCTTGAAGGGTTCGGGTTGGCAGTGGGCAAATCACTCGGGATCGCTGTCCTCGTGAAGAACCAAATCTTGATCCCGTCGTCATTCCACAGCAGTGCAAAAGCACCTCCACCATTCTGAGCAAATCCGGCACCGTACGACTTGTTGTTGTCCGCGACGAGGCAGCCCTCGTTGCCTGGCTGGCCGGTGGCGTTGACGAAGCAGTCCGTGCTGATGAGGTTGCCGGTCTCTTGGACTTGTCCGGACGGTGGGTGTTTGCATCCGTTTTCGGTGTGTAGGGAGTACTGGTTGTTCTGTGCGAGGTTGACGTTCTCGACGATGTCGATTTCGCCGTTTTGCGGCCAATTTTCGCCTTTCATCCAGAATGCTGGCCAGACGGAGCACTAACGTCATGAAGAAGCGCATTAGCATGTCGTGGGTGCAGTGAAATGAACTCCGAGAAGGCTCACCCCGAAAGGCATATGCACAGCGTCCATGATGACCAAGCTGCCTGGACCAATGGTGTCCTTGCTCAGCATCTGCACGCTGTTGCGCCCAAAGGTGCCATTGGGCGCTGCGTTGGTGAAGTTGTCCACTCTGACAACGACGTTGCCGACGCTATTGACGGAGATGAGCCCCTGTTGTTTGGCATCAGATTCACCAAGGAAGTTGACGTTGCCTGGATTGCACAACGTTGCGCTCAGCATCTCCGCCCTAGACCTGACGAAAACTTCGGCCAACGTACCTTGATTTCCAGGCTGTCCAAAGAAGTCCGTAGCGTCATTACCAGTCTTGTAGTTCCACAGGTCGAAGCTGACAAGTAAAAGGGAAAAAAATCAAATTCAATTGTAAATCAAAAATGCGCAGCAAGGACGACTCACAATCCATTCCCACTGTAATTCCTCGCAAGCGACAGCTGCTGAGAGACAGCAGTCTGCAAAAGAGCGGCGAGCGTTAACACACGCAACATTTTCGAGGTAGTCGTAGTCGTAAACGTGGGCAGTGGGGTATAAGCTGAAGAAAGAAAAGGAACGATGACGAAGGATGCTGCGTATATAAAAGAAACGCCTCGAGGTGGGGAGAAGAAAAATTAGAAGACGAGTCGATTGGAGTTGGACTCACCCCGTTGTTCTCAGTGGCTGTGTCCGTAGCTGATCGTGCCTCGGCTTCCTTTGGCCGAGCGGGAAAAATGGGCCCTTATGTCAGCTGGTCTTTGATCCGCTGTGCCCTCAACCCATCCTCCTCCGGAACTGCGCCTTGACTGCACCCATGTCAGCGTTTGCGAAAACATTCATTATTCTCAGCTTCACCTCTCATCAAAGTTGGCTGGGGAAAGTCAAAACAGTGGAGGATTGTCTCTTAACTGTGTATCCTAACCTACTCTGAATCAACACCCTTCCGATATGTAAAAACGCGTCAATTTATCCCTGGCTACTTACCTCGACTTTCATCGCCTGTTCCGACCACTGCAGCAAACGCGAACAGCAAAACAACCTCCGATATCAACTTGCGTCTTTGTACTTGCCCCGTTTGACGCAGAGTTCTTTGCGAGATCCATGGCTGGAAACGAACAACTTGAAATGGCTGAACTTGACGCGGTATCTCGGCGCATTGCTTAGAAGCTCTTGAACAATGGACGTCGCTGTACAAAACCAAATTTGAAATACCATGGCGCGTCTCCAGGCGCGTATTGGGGGCTGCCACAACTTTATAAGGTAATTCGTCATACACAAAAGCGCTTCCAGCTTATTGTGTGCAACGGCTTTTTTGTCCATTCTTTCTTTAACAGGATCAATGCCTGTGTCTGAAGTGGCAACCCCAGCAGCAGTATATAAGCCCTTGTGTGCTTCCTCCTTGCAAAATATTCCACCTGCTACCAGACTCTGCAACTATTGCTTTTGGTGCCCCGATTCAAGACGATCGCAATGTCTGCCGACGACCGTCATCCCAGCTCAAGCTATGTTCTCAATTCTCCGTCAGTGCATTCATCGCCTTCCAAACGGGACTATTCCGTCGAGATTCCTACTGAATTGTGGGAGGAGCTCTGTGAACTTCCTCGCTTTTCTTATTGGTCCCTTTGTGCCTCAGACTACAGTGACCTCAGTCTGACGTGCAAACACTTCCGTGACATCTTCCAGAAAAGGTTGTTTCGCACTGTCAAACACTTCCCCGTGCGCTACGTGAAGGAGGGTCAAGACGGCGATAACACAGAAGAGGTCATGCCCATGTATCTCGTGCCCAGATATTACGAACAGATCACAAGACCTCCACCTCCGGCTCTGAAATGGACGCGGGACTACACGTTCTGTGGCATGAACGAGCTTCATTCAGATAACATATTTCTCACTCAGCATGAGAAGATTGAATACGAGGCGGCAGTCATTTCCTTCGCCAGAGTCTTACCTAAATTTATGGCATTGCGCAGCCTGAAGTTAGACAGAATGGACATAGGGGAAGAACTCGTTGCCGGCATTGCTGGTCTGTCGTCTCTTTGCAGTCTAGACATCGACGGATGTCGCCTTATCTACCGTGCTGCTCCTCTTGACAAGCAAATTGTCGCAAAGGACCTCTGGTTCAAAAGTGGGGGGCTTGAGGAGGAGCGCAACCTTTCTCCTCTTCAGCTATTCTCTAATCAGCGCTTGGCGTCCCTTATGATCTCTATGCCCTCTGAGCTATCAAATATCCTTACACATTTTGCTGACCAAGGACGTTCTGACCGACTCCGAAGACTGTCACTGTCAAATTTTGATTTCGAAGACTTTCCTATCGTGTTCCAATTTCTCGCCACAACTCCTAATCTGGAATCTCTACGTTTCTATGAAAATTCTCCAGAAGACCGTTGGATCCCAGCTGAAATACTTGACACACTGGCGACCACAGGTCCAGCCGCCGGATTGCTTCGCCTTCGTGAATACACTGGACCGCCTGAGCTGGTGCCCCTCCTCGTTCCAAACACGCCAGTTAGTTCTTTACACTTGGGGGCTTCGCCGCCCTGGATAGCCCATAATTGGGAGAAGGGAAACAGGATTCTAGGCAGTATCTCACGGAGTTCGAGCGTCAAGATCCTGGTGCTTCCTGTCTTGCCCCCTGGACTAGGATTGTTTCCCAGAATATCAAGGGAGTTCCCTAATCTCGAGTATCTTGATCTGGGTCTGGATGATGAGCGGTGCGTTTCTTGGGAAGAGGGAAAATGCTGACCAGGCCGGCCCAACTCCAGTGATTCGCATGGATGGAGATGGGGTACCGTTAAGCTCGGTCGAATCTTTCAAGGTGAGTTCCATGCGAACAGGAAGATACATATTTCAATCCTCTTTCGTTAGGGACTAGTGGAAAGATTGAGCTTGGGATTACTTCCACTCCCGGCTACTCTGAAAACGCTGAAGATCAATGACAGCGTTGCCAAGCGCGTGTTGAACAATCATCGTCGCATGGTTTGGGTGAGAGAGCACCCTATCCGAACATGTATGACTCGACGTGCGCTACATCGTAGCGCTTGCGATCTCGCGAAACTCTATCCATCCCTCAAAGATATCTGCTTTGCTCAGAGTATCAACATGTGGTCTATTGAGGATGGTGAGGGGTCTTGGTGCCTCGGGCGGGATGCTGTATTGCCCGATCTTCATGTACAGGCAAACCCTCAATTTTATGCAAGTTTGCATCGATAATTATTCACAGATAGCTTCAAGAGTTTCAGAACGAGTGTAATGTAACATACGTAGATAAAATGCTTGAAATTTCTGTGTTCCAGTATGAAAACTGTCGCGCCCTTTCGGATATCCAGCACTTCCAAACTCGGCTGAATGAGAAGTTTGGATTGTTCTCTACAACTCTGAGGACCACTCTTTCGACAGTCTATGGATAACGCTAAGATAACGCTGACAACGGTTGCTCACCCGCCGTGTCCGTGTCACAGTGGTGGGCAAAGGTGTAGATAAGATAAGATTATCTTGCAGGTCACGACTTCCCAATTTTGGTTCACGCTTCGGGGGAAAAACTTACGTCAGCTTACTGGGTTGACCCGCCTTCCACTCGGAGTCCTCCTTCGTGCAGGACTCTTCACCAACTCTTCACGTCTATCTATGCCTGTATAATCATCAGAGGATTGGCGGCTGCTTGTTGTGAACCATTAGAACGAAGGATCGACGAAAACTATCTCAGCGGCGCATCTCAATATGCTGGCTGGTGGATGGGAAATCATCACAAACTTTCGACATGTTTTCTGACCTCTGAAGAAAATGGTAGAGAAATGAAAGGTGTCAAAATTTCTGCCTTGCTTTGCTTATAGTGAAGGGTATTCTCTACAGGCGGATATATATAGCAAACCCAAAGGCAAAAAGACGGCCTGCGCTGCCACGATGAGCGGTCAACATTGAATACAGTCATCGCCGACTCGCTGACATGGATGATACAACTGTATGAAGGTCGTCTGTTCCCGAAATCTGCTTCCGGTCGAGATCAATTTCGCAACCTCCTCTGAACCTGGCCTTCTGACGTCAAGTTCTTTTGCGAGAACAGCCGATAACAGGCCGAACGAAACGCTCATCGTGGTGCCACAGAAAATGGTTTCAATGCAAACATATCGGCATCCTTAAGTGCACTTTGCCATTGACTCGCAATATTTCACCGCCCGTCTTGCGGTCCGCGCGATTATCTGGCCAGATCGCGAATTCGACTCGCTACATTCAGAAGCCTGAAGCCGGTTTGAACGCTGGTCATATGCGCTCGGCATGAGTCAATGGAATGGCCCAATGTAAGGTTGACATCCAGATAATTGGACAAAGGCCCCCTACTTTCGTGTGTTATACAATCTCGGCCCAACCTGTGATTTTGTTTTGCAGGGACCAATGTGCGTAAGTATTTTAGGGATCCGACCCCACCTCTAGTATATAAACCCAAGGCCTATGTTCTTTGTCGTCTAAACCGTGGCTCCTACCAGACTCTACTCAAAACGTTTTTGATATCTCGTCAATGTCAACACCCGAAACTCCCCATCGTCATCCCAACTCAGACGAGATCACCGTCCCTCAGCTAGTCCACTCTCTGCTTCCCAAACCAGATTATTCCGTCGAAATTCCTACGGAATTATGGGAAAAACTTTGCGAACCCGATTACTGTCACTCTTTGGTCCTTCATGAATCGGACTACAGCAACCTCAGTTTGACGTGCAGACACTTCCGCGACATCTTTCAAAGGAGGATTTTTCGTAATGTCACCCACGCCCTCTCGCTCTACTTGACTACAGAAGACGGCCAAAGCAACAGAGCAGCAGAGACTACGTTCTGCGCGAAGGTTCTCCTGTTCACGGCACCTCCACCTCCGGCTCTGAAATGGACAGAGAATTATACTTTCTCAGGCTTGGAAAGGTGGGGGTCGATAGAAGATCGTCTGACTGAGCAAGAGGAGGCGGTCTACAAGGCCGCAGTCATCTCCTTGGCTCGCAACATTGCCAACTTTACGAGATTGCACACACTGGAATTAAAAGCAGTGAAAGTAGACGAAGGATTCGTTGCTAGCATCGCTGGTCTATCGTCTCTCCGCAGCCTATATATCGGGGGACCTCCCTTCATCTGCCGTTCTGTCCCTCGCGATAAGCAGATCGTCGTAGAAAGGCTCTCCATCTACACTTGGGCCTCGTCCGAAGCAGAACGCGACACTTCTCCCCTTCAACTTTTCTCCAGAGAGCGCTTGGTGTCCATCCGCTTCAGCAACTTACTTGAGCTTCCTGACATCCTTACGCACTTCATGAGTCAGGGACGTTCCGAATGCCTCCGAGAAATTGTGGTAGCCAACTTCGAAAATTTTGAGGACTTCCCTCTCCTGTTCAGCTTTCTTGCCACTGCTCCTAATCTAGAAATCGTGTCATTCCAGTCACGGGCTTCACGAGACCGGTGGATTCCGTCTCAAATTCTTGACAAACTGTCGGTCTTGCTTCCACCCTCCGGACTGTCGCATCTTCTTGAATACGAGGGACCAGCCGAACTGGCACCTCTCCTCGTTCCAAGTGCGGCGGCGTTATGCTCTTTGAATTTACAGTCCCTGCCGTGGACAGGTGATAATCTGGAAAAGGAAAACATGATCTTGGATAGTATTCCGCAGTGTTCGAGCGTAAAGCATCTCGCACTCCCTATATTGTCTCCCCGATTGCAGCTCTTCCCAAAAATTGTGAACAAATTCCCCAATATAGAGAGCCTGTCCCTAGGGTTAGACGATGACGCATGCGTGTCATGGGAAGAAGAGAATGTTGATCAGGTTGGTTCAATTCCATTAATCGAAGTGACTGGAGAAGGTGTACCATCAAGTCCGGCCGAGTCTTTCAAGGCTAGTACAATTATCATGCAAACATCGAGTCGTTCCTTTCTAAAAGGCCCCTTTATTTTCTTAGGGCATAGTGGAAAGACTTAGTTTGGGAATGTTACCACTTCCGGCTCATTTGAAGTATCTGGCGATATACGACAGCGCTTTCAGACTAGTTCCTTTCTATGGTAACATGATTCCGGAGAGAGAAGAGCCTGTTCGAACATGTATGACTCGACGTGCACTACTTCGTACCGTCAACGACCTTGGGAAACTCTATCCATCTCTCGAGTCAGCCCAATTTGGTCTATGTAAAATGGAGTGGATTAAGGGTGATGAAGGCTGTTGGCACCCGTGGTGGGATGCAGGAATGCCTGATCTCGATAGCCAAGCACAGACCAGACTTTGCCAATATCTATAGGTTCCTTTCTCGAACCGAATACGATGTAGAATATATAGATGGTGCCTTGGATTTTTTGCATACTGGATTATACACTGTGTGAATAGGACCTCGGTCAATTTGATTCAACAATACGGTTGGGATTGAGCCAGTGGCCCTCTCATGAAAGCCTTTTCTTGTTGGGGAGCTTGCTCCCCTTTGAATAGCGAGGCCAAAATGCTTAACGACACGTGATGCGCTGAGAGTTGTCCGTGTTTGCGCTGAAAGCCTTTGCCACCCCGTGAGAAAGAGGCAAGCACTGCAGTTAGGCTTGCCAGACCCTGGCATGACAGAAGCGTTCTTCAAATTTTTGACTCCTCGGTGGTCAGGCAGTCAAAACAATTTCCGTTACAATACTTTCATGGCGATTCTGCGCATTTGCCTCACCAAGAAGCAAATTACGGTCTGCGGCAAGGGCGCAGTGGCAGGCGGCTTGGTGTCAGAAAATCAGTGGCTCATTTCTCGTTCAGATCCTATGTATTTTCCAGCTAGTTGTACAAAAACCGTCCACCGAAGTATGCAGGAAGGCATAATTTGGTGACATCCGAGATGAAGAAAGTCTAGACAAAAACAGCGGAATCAGCACCGAGTATCCCATGCAGGAGAAGAAAGGAAACAGAAATCAAGCATTGGAAAAGTAACTCACCCTTCCAGAACACCCCGCGCAAACGCACCTCCCACAAAGCCGACAGTGATGCCTCCTCCTCCGCCGTCCAAACATTCTTCCACAGCGCATGCACGACGAGGTCTTCCGTCAGGGATCCATATCGCCGAGACCCAGTGCTCGACCTTTCTTCTCCGTTCAGCAGGGACAGAAGACCCGCGATTTAATTTATCTTTTCCTTTCTCCCTTTCTTTGTCTTTCGCTTTCTCCTTCTTGCTTTGTACTTGAAGACTGACGGCGCTTCACTGAGAGGTAGCACATCCAGACTCACGCTGGCCCTGACAGTGGCCAGACGCTCGTCTGAGGGCGGGTAAGGCAGCGCTTACAGGACCTTGCGGACGTGTTGTGTAGAGGCGGAGGAGGTGAGAGTCGAGTTGGGATGAGTGATGTTAAGCGTTGTCAGGAGTTGTGCCTTGGCAGAGCGGCCTTCTGAGGTCCATTCGTCCCGTTCTTGTTCCGAAGCTGCAAAAAAAAAAAAGAAAAAGGGAAATGATTGA
>NHYE01001175.1:0-17912 GCA_002938385.1 Gymnopilus dilepis | reverse complement strand
ATAGAAAGTTGCATCGACCAATGAAAGATAAGCTCCGAGTCTCAAACCCACCAATCACGTCCCACCCTCTCATCTTTCCCCTTCCCCTTCCTATTCCTTTTCCTTCCTTGACACCCCTCCGCTCCTCCGCTCATAAACGCATCCCTGAGCTCAAATCCGTTTGTCGATCCATTCAATTAACGCTAACGCGCTCCAAACGCGAAAAAATCTCGCCATCCCCAAGGTCTAGACTCTAGAGCTGGTCCAACTACGTATGGCGTATGGTGTAGAGTAGTATAGCACATAGCCCCCGTTCCGTCTCCGAAGGCCTCGTCCATCCCGCCTGCCAGTACTGCCACCAATCCAATCCAATCAGCAATCAGCCCAATCAGCCCCTTGCTCGCCTCCGCACCTCCGTTACATAAAACCTGAACATTGAGCGCTGAAGGTAGAACTAGCCTCGAACACTGTCGCCAGTCAAGCAATTTACCCCTGGGTGGCGGTGTGATTGGGCCTGGGCTGCACCGCCCCCGCCAGAGTCCAAGCTCGCCTTCGAATTCCGCTCTCTCCACGGCTGTTGGCTGATCCTGATCCTGATACGCATCGTCTATTAGTATTCCGTACCCGCTTTCGCGCCCCGCGAACGCCCAGGGCCTGCGGCGGCAGACAAAGGCTTGGACAACGTAAATCAGGGCGCAAACGACTCGGCTTTGATGTAGATAGATGTAGATAAGCACAAAGATGTGATTATGCACGGCTAATAAGATCATCACACCGGCGATTGTGTTGGATTTAATTTTGAAGTCGCTGTTCGTGCCTGGGATCATCAGCCTGAAGCCGGGGTTTTCTTGGCGTAAGCGTTCGCTCTTTTGTTTCCTCTGTGAAGGGTAATATTCCGCTTCTAGGTTGCTCTTTGTATCCTACCAAAATCCATCTACATTCAAGCCCAAGCCACGATACCCATCTCAAGTTGCGCACACTGAGAAAAGCACACAGAGGTACAGAAATAGACACAAGCTTCCACCCGCAAATTCTCCCTCACACTCTCCCTCCTTCCATCCAAGCCAAAAATAGACCACAGAGTACAACGGAGCGTCCAAATCTGCGACGCTGCCCATTCTGCCAGCTAGCCGACTCAAACGCTCTGGCCGACCCGAGTCTTCATCAGACTGCAATTGTACGCTAGATTTTACGTACTTACCACGGTTAGAGTGTACGCCTCTCGGCCGCCGTGTCCTATAGCTACCCATCCAACGATCCGTGATCCAAGTTCAATGCACGATCTCAGCACCCTGCGGTGTGCACCCTGCACCCTGCACACTGTACAGATCCTAATTCTGAATCTCAAAAGTTGAAAGGCGTCAATTTGGCAACTTTCCGCAATCCGTCTGGCGTGGCTCTGGCTCGCGTTATATCCGGCCTAGCGTGCATTTCACGTCGACAGTCGACTGGCAAGCCGAAGAGATTTTCAGGCCCAGGCCCTGGCTGCCAGCTACGGGTCCTTAACCGCTGCGCTTGCGATAAAGGGTAAGAGACGGTGAACATCATTTGGGCATTGGACATTGGGTAAGGTGGGAAGTGACAACTCGTCTGTTGAGGTCTGTTCGATGTTCGATTCTAATCAATGAAGGTTAAGAATTTCTATTACTCGTAGATGCGTCATTACACCTCGCTCTCCTTCTTAATTACTGACGAAGATCACCGAATCCGAGGTAGATAAAGTCTCCAAGTACGTACATATAAGCAAGTGCATCATTTTCTCGATAATTAACACTCAGAGAGGCTTTGCTCGAAAAGAATGAATTGGCGACCCACTCGGGATTCACATCCCCACATCCTGACTTCACCGCATCTCTGCAATAACGCTTTGGCTCAGACAAAACGTCGGTGTCCATGTCCATCAGTTAATCAGAGCCAAATTGAATGGCATGAAGACAGCGGACGCCAGAAGGGATTTAATTTGACCTTATACTGCATAAAGGCGGGTTTCGCGTCTATTCCAAGACGCGAATGTGTTTCGTTCTGACTTTTATGAAGAGCAGACAAAGAATTAGTGGCGCGTTGCTCATTGAGCTAAGCCTCAAAATTAGCCGCTCTTACGATTCATCTTACTCGCCAGTTGTCGTCTAGAAAGTCGAGAAGAATACAATAACGACGAAAAAGTCAAGTACAAAGGCAAGGTCATGAGACGTCGAAGATCAAGGTGGGTACCATCCTCGCATATCTTCTCGCGTACACAACCGTAGACACATAATAACACACGAATGAATCAATCCAACTCGACATAATCAGAGTGAGAGCGCCGTTCTCATACCGCACTTTACTGCGCCCGAAGGGTAGATTTACCTAACAAAAGACATCTTTAATTGATGCCACTCCGTGAGCTTCTACGAGTGAGTGAGAAAATCCGAATTCGAAGAAGAATTACTTAGGCGAAGCGGACGCTCGTCATTGGCTCCCGCTATCGCCAAAGTAGTCTCTGAATCCAAAGCCAAGTCTAGACCAGACTTCGAGAAAGCGCGTAATAATACGCAGCAACCCACTCCGCAGTGAACAGTTCCAGGAAAGAAGCAGAAGCACTCTCCGCTCGCTGTGGTTGGTCGACGATTGAGCGCCTGCGAGGATTGGCTAGAACAAAGCACAAAGCACGAAGCGCGCCTCGCCCAATGTCATTGTCTGGGGATAATCACGGAATGTCGAAAATCCAGGAACCCGTTGGGCTATTAAGCCGCAGAGCCGTTAAGCGCAGCCGCCGCGTCGCTTCTGAGAGAGCGTTAAAGCCGCGCATCTGCATACAATCTGCATCCGCGTCCGAGCCCGGGCGTACCTGACCAGCGTTCATTATAGCGTACAGCTCGCTACCCCATGATCGCGGCTTCCACAGCACAGGGCGTGCCTTACTTCGACTCGCGCGACGACTTCAATCTTCAGGCACTTACATACATACTCGGACATGGTCTTGGCTGGGTGCGGTACCGAGGGTATAGCATTTTGAGTGTCCTGAGCTTCAAGCTTCAAGTTTTGAGAGAATATGTTGACGTTGCCCTGGAACTGGACAAGCAGGTGGACGGATGTGGTATTTGTCTCTTTTTAGGAATAGGATGGATAAAGACGGGTTGGACGTCGCTTTGGGGGACTTCACTTGGATTTGACAAGGGTATTTGGCAAGGGCAGAGTGATATTGAGATATAATTCGGCGTTTTCTCAAATCTTGCGTACGTCCGGCACTAGAATACGCCTGTTAGTGCTCCTTAAACTGAGGAGTACGCAATACTTTGAATACTTACCTCAAAATTGCATAATACAAGCCCATCGGTGGACTTTACCCTCCGATGCGAGAACTCTGCTATTTCAATTCAGATACAAGAGCTCAAGCACGTCGAAATCTGAATGGACCATCAGTCTTCTGACACCCAGGAATCAAATCGGCGTATTTTTGGCTGAACAGCAGATTGACTCGCTCAATCTATTTGTCAAGATAAGATGTGGACTTCGGGCAATAGTTTGGTAAAGCTGGGGAAGGCCGATCAGTATCGCGTTCAGTAACGCTCACCTCGTAAATGTGCTGAGTCTTGACTGCCACACTACCACACGTGGTTCTCTACCACATATTCGAATTGGGTGCTTGAGAACCCGAAGGAAGACGTTGAGCTTCTCTTCCAGGCCACGCGTCTTCACGCACTTCGTATATCCAGCACAGGGAAAAAGAAATCACATCCTTCTTCCATGCATGGCTTGACCTTCCTCCGCAGTCCAAAAATACGCCTCGAAATGAATTCGAAGTTCATTCAAAGCTCATCAGCACATCCAAAATCCGTTCCGTGCTCCCAGGCCCGTCTAGTACCTGTGACTGCGTGCTTCTGGCAGCTTCTGACCAGCAAGGACACCTACGAATATTTTTAGTCTTTATCGCACCTGTGCTTCGTCCAAGTCTCTTGGAGCCTTTTACTTACCCAAGCCTCCCATGGACACGACCCATCCGAAACCGTGCGTACTCGTTTCGACCCGGATCAGGATGTCAAGTCAAGCTTGTCTGAATGGACGTCCGTCAGTGTCACTTGTCAAGTCAGACCGTGTCAATTCTGGTCAACCTTATTGTGATGGACGGCTGGGAATGTAAGGCGGAGTGTGAAAGCGGAAATCGTATTCCTCCAGCCAACGGCATGTCCTCGTCGAGCTCTGTTGGGTGGGATTGGACGACAGTTGGGTGAGGGAGAAAAGCACATCGATCTAATAATTATATAACACGCCTAGTACGAGCTCGAGAAAGTGGGCTAGTGATGCAAAAATATTGACGGATGGGTGACGATGTCCGTGTCGAAAATAGTGTCAAAGTGAGCAGAATTCTCGGCTATCGAACTCCGCTGACCACGAATCATTAGCTCTTCCTCGACATGCTGCTGTCTAGCGCCTGGATAAGACAGTGCTCACGAGCTACGCATGTACTGGACCAGAAATTACCTTCGTGTAACAGGGTATCCCGGCGATGCAGGGCTTTGTCTGAAGTTGTTCATCTGTCCGATACTCGGCCTTGAAAGCTGGCTAGGCATCAGCCGAGCAGGCAAGGCATTTCAGCCGAGCGATAACGCAGGCATTAGAGGCATTAGTACGGTCGGCCCGAGGTGGCCAGGGTGGCAGCTGTCAAAGAAAAAAGAGCGAGGTTGTTCGTCCTTGTGTTTGGGCATCCTCTATAGGTCGTTTCATACGTCTTCCATTACATGTAGTTCCTCCAAAATTTGTGAACCGTGCCCGAGATTAATTGAGCAAGCTATTGACAAGTTCACTTGCATCCAACGGCACTTTTTCACGCATAACGGTCTTTGCTTATCGACTGTCGGAGCTTGATCCGTCAAGCCGAGCTATCCATTTTGTTCATATCCTGCTCAGTTCTACCCTGGTCAACAATGGCCAAGACTCGGAGAATTGCAGGTAAGTAACTTAGTGTCCGGATTCTGAAGTGTCTTGAGTTGATCGGGTTCGTTCTAAAGCCCAAGCCTCCTAGGTACCGTCTGTCCACGCAACTGTGAAGCTCCGAAGGTATTGGGGACATACGATACAACCAGACATATGGGTATAAACGCCAGTCGTTCAGTACTATGTACGTGGATGCACAAATTGTATTTTTGACTGCATCGACTTCCTAGTACTACTACATGAGCGGAACAATTTGTAGGTGGCTATCGGTATTTTATCACCTTTACCAAGATAAGACCATCCTCGTGCGACGGTGGATCTTGATTTACCCAGTAAATTTAAAGGAAAGAACTTTGAGAGTTTGAAGAGACGAGTCTTTTGACAATCGGAATTTTAACAAGCCACAACCTGTCAAAAAGAATGGACAAATCATATCGTACGTCAAGCTCGAAGTTATTTTCAACAAATGATAAAGCCTCTGGGCTCTATGCTTCGTTTTGAATTCTGATACGAGTGTATTTCTGGGTCATCTGGCATTAGATGGATTTCACGACAGTGACCTTTCGAGGACCTCGTCCCGATGGCTGTAAAACTTTTATTAGCTGCAAGGGTTTATTTTGTGACGGATTTTAGACGTGGTCGAGACTGCTCCAGAGACGTTAAGATGTAGTTCATGGAAGTCTGCGTCGCTGAGTGCTTGTTTACCGACTAACGGCTGTGTAGTCGTAGGTCGAAACGTTGCACGACTTGTCCAATTAAACTCTGCAGCACCGCCAACGGACGACCTAGATCGTGTTCTAAATTTGTCTCTCTGCCTTCATGTGGGGTTCCGAGGGATGTCTGATCCGCTATTCGCGTTGATTGGACGAGGCTTGTACTGAAAATAGGTTTTGTTCCCTTCAGTGGGAACGTCTGTTTTCTTGCTCTTTGTTCTCAAATTGGCGTTGTAGTAGCGAGATGGAATGTGCAAAAAGCTGCATTCCTACCTGGAATGATACTTTATAAAGGAGACGCATCTCGTAGATGCAATTTTCTCTTAGAAGTCGATTGGAAGATCGCCCTGTGATTCCGACGCGAGAGATGACAGCGCCAAGGATTAAGGGGCCGATAGTAGCCATCCGTGAGGCACACAACGGAAGACAGAAGGCGTTGATCAACCTTTCTCCGTGTTCCTGTCCTAGAATACACCCGGTACTTAAGGTCTGGAAAAGCCTCGAGGAGTGGAGCTTTCGTATCTGTTGATTGCTTGTCAACTTTGTAATTCTCGAGGCTGTGAGTCTCGACTACGGCTGCCGGCACCGAATACGTTCAGGATATGTACGCCTTATCAAGATTATCGACACCCTCTCACAATCAGCCTTGAGGCACATTGTTTCTGCAGCCAGCACAAATGAAGAGTAGAGCTGTACGTGAGGTGTTTATGTAGCTTAACGCGAAAGGTCAGCGGCTAGGTAAGTCCTTATCAGGTGTTCGTAATCTTATCAAGCTGACCAATTCTTCAACGGCTCGTTTGGGCTACCTTAGCCAAGCTTGTGCGAGACGGCTTCGAGGATATGGCTGCAGGGTCATCGAGCTCAGATGAGCCCCAGGGCGGACGGACCGAGATCTCGGTGTAACAGAAGATATTTCGCCAGTCATCCTACTTCATGCTACTCAGGATCTTATCGTCATCGCAGGCGATTAAGAGTACTTATGTCCTCAGTCGGTATTTATCATGTAGGCATATATGAAATAATCGTTCACAAGGTCTAAATTGCCTTTCGTCTTGTCGCATTCTCCTTCTTCCCAAGTGAGGTCCTCCGTTGTCCTCTGTCGGAAAATGCACCATAGGTACCACCTACTTATGGCTCATTACGGTGCTGATGTTAGTGTTAGGCCGCGTAGGCCCGTCCCCAAGCTTGACTGCACTTCTTGGCGAGTGTCCTCGCTGACATGTGCTGACAACTCAGAAGGTCTGCACCGTTGTAATCGTCCTGGCCAAGAATTCCGTCGAAGTCATCGTTAGTACCGTAAGCTATTGTAAGCATGCTAATCTTATTCACCCTATCGGAGCTTGAGAGACTTGCTTAGGGCTTTAGATGATTGCACATTCTTCGCCGTAAGTGCCCACTTTTACGCCGATCCATGATTTTCTTGCCCCATCTAACCCCCCCATAAATCTAATAGGCCAACAGTGTAGAACGCCAACGGTCCGCGCGGCCCTTAGGTACAACACTGGCGCATTACAAAGGTGTGCGATGCCTAGTCATCGAAAATCTGGGGCTACGCATGAGATCGGGTTATAAGAGACGAACGGCAGCCTGACCCATACTACCTGCAATGGATCATCCAGATGTACCCTTCCTCAGCGGGCCCAGTCCAGATGCCGACGCGAACAGATTGCCTGCAGTCGTAGCTGCTTACCCGATGACACGTTCGCAAGAGGGTCTTTGGCGTGCTTATTGCATTTTGCCTCAGTCCACGTATTACAACCTTCTGCTCAGAGTCAGATTGAATCGCCTGGACATCTCATACAACTCATCGGTTGAGGCACTACTCAGAGGTCGGTGATTCGCCAGCAAGTTCTCTACAATCTGTTCATCTGCAGTTCGTCAGCCATAATGTTGCTGACTACCAGACACGCTATACTTCGTAGTACCTTTCAGCATCCTGATGAGGACCACCTCGGACCCTTTGTTGCTGAACACGACCCAGCCTTGGCTATACCAGCTATCAGTGTCACCCAAAAACCCGAAAATTCACAAGCATACAGAAAATTCCTATCTAGTATGCGTACAGCGGTAGATTTAACTGCAGTCTTTGCTACAAGATGGTATGTTGTGCTAGGTCCTGACGACACGGAACTGTTCCTGGTATCACATCATATTGCTCTCGATGGCCAAAGTATGAGTCAGCTGTCGGAACAATTAATGGATTCCTTGAAGACAGGTAAAAAGTTGCAAGTTTGTGTACCCAACGACACACGATTCTGCAGAGCTCACATCCTGGAGGTATGCTCACGCAGAATTCATGTTCAAGTCTGGATACCAACTGACGTCAACTTCATAACAGAACGCTTTCCTGTCTTCCCAGAAATTTGACGAGGCCAAAGAATTTTGGACAAGCCAGACAAGAAATACTCGGACTATTAAATGGAGAGCAGAACCATCCACCCTGCCGGCCCAGGACGTAAGCGACTATAGGAAGATGCAGACATGGTATGAACTCTCCAATAGCGTGAGTACTTCGCTACACATATCTCTTGATAAGCAGTCCTGGAGCTTGAAGTTTGTAGGAATTACACGCCCTATCCACGCGCTATAAGACCTCATGGTTTCGTGTTGCAGTCGCCCTCATAGGTGTACTTGTTCGTGCATTGGCTCAGCCTGATGGAGGAGCAGATCATACCATGTTGATTGCTTTCGGAGGGCGGCCGGAAGGCACGGAGAGAACCGTGGGACAGTTTGCTAATGCCTTGCCCATTCGGATACCTCTTGCCGACGCTTTCAATTCAGATACGCCATCATTTGAGGCCCTTGTTCGTCTTGTTTCTCAAACAATCTCAACGGCAAAGAAACACGAACTGTTTTCCTATATCGACATCCTCAAATCCTACCAGCAAAAAGGCCTGCAAGTCCCGGAAGCTCAAGTAGCCATCACCTTTTCTCCGAAGCTATCACGACCGGAATGTAGTCTCTACCCAGTAGAAGGAGTATACGATCTCTTCTTCTGCTTCCTAGAAGGTCATGAAAGTGTATCACTTGAGGTGGGTGATCCGAAATGTCACTGGATGCTGCTACATCATGAACTTAGGTGGTTTACGATCCTCGTATATTTTCCACTCAAGACATCTTGTTGCTCAAGGACCAATTCAGGTCGCTATATCAGCTCTCAGTCAGCGACGTCGTACCTGGACTTCGAGAACTTGCACACTTGAGATCACATTTCCCACATCTTATTGCCGACATTGATCTAAGCAACGTCAAGGACATTGACTCGACAAGATTCCATACCTTGTTTGAACACCGTGCAGCTCACGACCCCAACCTCCTGGCACTGTACTCCGCGGAACGAAATTACTCGTTAACTTACGAAGAACTCAATAGAGAGGCTAACCAGTTAGCACATCGTAAGCATACTTTGCCGTTCTGGATAGTTCGCTTCTCATAAAGCATTTTAGATCTAAGAAACGAGGGGGTTTCTCGAGGATCTATCGTCCTCCTTCACCTTGCAAGGGGATTTCCATTGATGACTTGGATTCTTGCAGTTCTGAAGTCAGGTGGAGTATTTGTTGTGGCCGACCAGACACGACCGGTGGCTCATACGCGTTCGATTATCTCGATTGCAAAGCCAAGTGTCTTCGTGGACGATGGTAACGGAGAAGATCTAAGGAGCCATTCAGAAGGCGTGGGTGCGAAAGTGATGTATGCCAACAATCTCCTACATGACCCCATGCCCTTCCGTAACTTGGACGATGTGACTCAAGACGATGACTTGGCCTATATCAGTTTTACATCTGGAAGTACAGGTAATGTTGCCTATCCATTCGTCGCTCAGGTAAGTTTAAAGTGATCTTGTCTTTTTGCAGGTCAACCAAAAGGGGTGGAAATTGAACATCGGAACCTATCTCATTTCATCGTCAACTCTTATGCTTCGAACTATGCTCAAATCTCACCAGGGTCTCGGGTCCTTCAATGGGCTAGCTTCGCGTTCGATGCGGCGGTGATAGAATGGGCCCAATGTCTAAGCTTGGGTGGCACACTGTGCTTCAGCGACGTCCCCGAGGCTCTTACTGGGAACTATCTTGCGGATGTCATCGATGCAAATGAAATATCTTTCATAAACGTCACGGCTGGGGCACTGGCAACTCTTCCGACATCACGCAGCCTCACTTCGCTGCGTCAGATTTCCGTAGGAGGTGAGATGGTCCCCGAAAATCTTCTTCGACAGTGGGGGACTAGGGTTCAAGTTCAGAATGCTTACGGTCCAACTGAATGGTGAGCACCAATCTCAAAGCAAGAGTAATGCACTCAGATCATCCTCAGCACCGCCGTGATGTCGCATCACCCTCAGCCCAAGAGCTTTGATGTAGGGCAGCATGCATCGGGTGTTATTGGAAAGCCGCATCGACACATGAAGTTTTACATATCAGACGAAGCTTTCACTCACATCCTTCAAGTCGACGAAGTCGGTGAGGTCTGTATTGCTGGCCCTCAAGTTGGACGAGGGTAAGATCTTCTTCTACTCTTCCAAAGAATGAGTGACGATATAATGGACCCGCATTTTGTAGCTACAAAGGAAAAGAAGACCTTACTGAAAGTCGTTTCGCAGTCCATCCCAAAATAGGAGAGCGAGTATATCGTACAGGAGATCGCGGTAAGCTATTACTTGATGGCAGTGTCATTCTGCTTGGGCGTATGGATCGGGAAGTCAAACTGCGAGGTGCGATTCATGAGACGATTCAATTTTGGCTTCGCGTGTCTCATGAACTTTGACCCCTTGATGTAGGATACCGGTCGGCTTCAGTTTTTTCTAAACCAGGAAGAAATACTAAAGCAATTCTGCAGAATAGAATTGGATAGCATCGAAAAAGCTATATACGATGTTATGCCCAAAATTAGTGCGGTATCTCTTCAGGTAGATGAGGCAGGAACACAGCTTTACGCATTTGTTACACCCCGAGATCTGGACTGCAGTGCTCTCAGGCGAATCTTGTCCAAGCAGCTTCCGCATTATATGATCCCAGATGCCGTGTACGCCTTGGATTCTCTACCTCTAAACGCTAATGGAAAAGTCGACCACAAATTTATCAAGACAAAGATGGCCGCCATCATTGCCGGAGCAGCTGCGACTACCATGACATCTTCCCTTGTCGAACCTGGACCACTTGATGCCCTCAGTGGCTGCTCTGCATTGGAAATTATTTCCAAGATATGGCAAAATGTCCTGAACACTTCTCAGTTGCCAAATCCTAATGAGAATTTCTTTGATCTTGGAGGGAATAGGTGAGCTCAGAATCGGCACCAGTGCATCAAACAATTCTCATAGTTATTGGTCAGCTTGTCCGTGCAAACTCTCTGCAAGAGATTGCAGTCTAATTTTCCGTCGACGAAGATCACAGTCGTGGATCTTTTTGCGAATCATACGGTCGCAGCGCAGGCAAACATCATCGAGTCTTCGCTGTCGAAGGTTGATCAACCGAGCTTGATGTCGTCAACAAATCATCCGCTTGAGCATCTTGCCATTGATAAAGGGGAAGTCACGACGGAAATCCTAGGTATCTGGCAAGTCGTTTTCGGTGTCCGAGAGGTTGATCTGGATACATCTTTCCTCGATATCGGTGGAAATAGGTCTGTAGTCGCTTCATGAATGACAGAGCTCGGCTGACAATTGCTCAAGTCTTTCGATCTCTCAACTCCTGGGCAACCTCCGTCTGAAGTGGCCAATGCTCGATATCAGTATTACCGATTTATCCCGATATGTGACTCCGAGGACACAAGCTACTTTGATATCGGAACACCTACGGGAATCGACGCCAGCTCAACTGCAAAGCTTGAAGTATGGAGCTGAACTGCTTCAAAGCGCTGCCAGCTTGTCAGTGTCTCAAGGCCATGAAGTCGCCATTGTAGGCCTGGCAGGTAGGTTTCCAAACGCATCAAACCCAGAGGAGCTTTTCCAGCTGCTCCTTGACCAAGGCGACGGCATGTCAACGTTCTCCCTATCACCCTCAGAATCTCTGAGGTTTGAGGATGCAATCTACGTACCCAAGAGAGGCGCGATACCAAATGTTGAAGAATTTGACTTCACTCAATGGGGTTTGACAGCTGAAGAAGCAAGGTACATTCTTTTCCTGTCTCGTCCCGAAAACTACTCCTAAGTTTGGATCATTCCGCAGGGCTATGGATCCTCAGCAACGTCAGTTTATGGATGTTGCACGAGAAGCACTGGAAGACGCTGGCCATGTTCCGTCTCCCGTTGGCTATAACAATGTTGGACTGTGCGTTGGAGCAGCGCAAGGCACATGGCAGTTGCGTGAGTTCTCATCTGGCTCGGCGTTCCGTCCCAGGCGTTGACCCCGTCAATAGACAATAAACCCTCCGACGGAGACGACTTCTTCAGAGCTCATCGTGCCAACATGACACCTAGTATCTCAGCTAGAACAGCATATCATCTGAATCTACACGGTCCAAATGTCACGCTGAACACCGCATGTTCAAGCGGATTAGTTGCCATGTCTCTTGCGGTTGATCACTTGCGTTCTGGGCAGTGCGACATGACAATAGCTGGTGGAGTGTCAATCACATTCCCTCAGTAAGCATGGAATCTTCAATGTGACATTCTACCTCGAAATCGCACTAATGCTCGACATAGGGAGGGTTACAGCTTTACTGCTGAAAACCAATTACTTTCTCCGTCGGGTGAATGTCGCCCGTTCGACCACAAGGCGGATGGTACACTTCCAGGAGACGCTGTGTGCGCAGTAGTCCTCCGCAGGTTGGACGACGCCCTTCGAGATGGAGATAAAATCTATGCGGTGGTTTCCGGTATCGCCACTGGCTCTGACGGAGGCTCTGAGAAGGGCGGTCCACTGACTCCAAGTGCTAAGGGACAAGCGAATACGATTGTACGAGCCTGGAAAGATTCTGGTCTTCCAGCGAATCGGCTTGCGTACGCTGAGTGAGTCCTGCTCGACTTGTTGGCTTGCAAATTACTTGATAATATTTTCAGGCTTCACGGAAGTGGTACGCTTATCGGCGACGCCATTGAATTGGAGGGTTTCACTCTCGCCAGAAAGGAATTGCAGGCGGATGGTGCCTCAGTCAAAGTGGGTTCAAATAAAGGAAATCTTGGGAATTGCGAAGTGCGTCGAAAACCTTCCTGATGTGCTCAATGACGAGAGCTCTTCTATACAGGCCGCTGGAGGATTGGTTTCCATCATCAAGATGTGCAAGTCTCTGGAGAAAGGCGTGGTCCCGCCCGTCAAATCCTTCGAAAAACGCAATCCTTTGGTTAAATCAAACGCGTCTTTCAGTGTAGCCGATACCAGAATAGCCCTGACTTCGGATGTCGTTGTTTCCGTATCGAGCATTGGCTTAGGAGGAGTCAACGCACACTGCATCCTCCGTTCTCCGCCTTCCTCTGCTAGACGTGTTCAATAATGGAACCTGCGTTCTCAGGCCGTGTATGATATTTCGAGATTTTTGTATATTACAACCTATGAAAGCTCCATTAGATACGCCAGATCAGAGCGTAGTGAATCCCACCTGGCTGCCCGTTTCCGTTATTGCCTATTTGTATGCGCTCTATATGATCCTCCCTCCCCAGAGAACGTGCTATTCAAGATATTGAGCCCAACATGGCGCATATAAGCAGGCTGGGTAAGCCTCGCAGCACGATACTCGGGTACACTGATATAGGACAGTCAAAATTATGATAAAATTTTTAGATGAAAAAACATACCACCCAAGGCACCGCTCCCGATAAAGCTTACGGTATAGCCAATATTACCATTGCCGTCGCCACCACGTAGACTGACTCATGCCTCCGATGATGAATGTATGCATCTTCAGGATGACGCCATTTCCTGAGTGCTATTCGGACCAGGCATCTCAATTCTTGGTTGGCGAATCTCCGTGCTTGCAAGGACTGTTGTCACCGGGGTCGACGACCTATCCTCTCCTGGCATTTCAAGAAGAAACAAAACCGCGAGAAGAACCGTACTGCAGGAGCAGAATGGCACAGCAATATCTGCGGATGCTGCGGTTATGATAGAAGAATCATCAGGGTACTTGACTCACGGTAGGCGTCGGTAGCAACAGTAAACCAACATACCTCACATCCACGGAATAGGTCTCGTGGTATAGCAATGGCGACCACAGAGTCTCACAAGCTTTCTGTACAGGCGCGGGGTTTGACCTCGGTTTCATCTTCAACGAGGATGTGAACATGACGTGGAACAGTGCGCTGGATTTCGGAAGCTGACGTCGGAGTAGTTCTGAATTCTGAATGTCTGAATATACAGCCTAGCATGCCTGAGTGGGGGATTGAGCTGACCGGATAAAACAAGAATACTTCGGTGCTGTACGCCTACCACGGAAATCAGTGAAAGCTGGCTTAAACAAGGTTCAACATCACTCACCACGCCCTTTCACCTTCGCGAAAGCGACAGCACACCGGATCGTGAGGGCACACCTAAAACAACGATAGTCAGTGCATATATGCGCCAAATATTGACGAAAACACGAACAACACGCTGATATTGGCCAGAACATCTTATTACGCGAGATACGCAGAAGAATCCGCGCAGAGGAAAACACTCTGCAGCAATTTCGAGGGCGGAACGGACCTCGAGCAGAATTGTCCTACGAAGGAAAGTCAGACAGGAGCTCTGATAATTATAAGAGGAGAAACAGACATACAGCATGCCATGCATCAAAAATCCATTCTTGTATGACCACCGACGACGTTGCTGAGGCAGAGCCCAACGTGGTTCGAGTTCAACAGCGCGTCATTGTAGCCGCATTTGTTTGGGTGAGGTGAGGTGAGGTGAAGTAACCCGGTACGGTCCATTGCTGAACACCGGGGTCCGAGATTTTCCCAGCGGTGGCGGTGGCCGCCTTCGTCTCAGGCCCATGCATCTCTCATTGACGAGCTATCCCAAGTACTTGTACTTCGGACGTCTATCGCAGAGAGAAAGACATAGGCATCATATTGTAGGTGACTACAGAACGCCATTTCGGTATTTCCTTACAGGTCTTCTAATTTCTATGCAATTTAGTTTGACGGTATGTACATTTCGACGCTATTGAAAACTTCTAGGACGTCGTGCGTGAATTCAGCCAGCCTATCGGTTATATCTTTGGATTGAATCAATAATTTGAGATATCGGGTTGGGTTGCTTTGATGTTTTTGGCCGGCTTCCTGCAGAGTTGGGGGTAGATTTTGGCGGAATTTCTCTCGGAGGCTCGCGAGATCATTGTTTGCTGTGCATTCCAGTAAAGCGTGCTCGGGAGTCTCCACCAGGAGTTTGCAGAACCGACACAGTCTGCGTTCTCGTGGTACCTGGGGTCTGTGCCACCTCAGCCTTTCTACAGCCAAAGAGTGCCCTGAGAGGATGAGGTTGACAAGCGCTTTTCTGTGCTTGTAATTGCCAACTCTGAGTTAATGTTGAAAATGCAAAACTTTCTGTACAGGTTTACCGTCATTCTCAGTTTCCATCCGTCCTGTAAGGAGGTAGGTACGCGGAGAATGATCTATGAAGTGCTGTAACTGCACTTTATATCCCCTATCAACTGATTTGATGACCTCTTCAATCAGTTTTACCGAGATATTCCTGAAGTTCAGAGGGTGCGTCTCAAAGGGAAGCTCGGACAGTGCATAGCGAAGGTCCATTGCCCAGCATTGTTTTCCTTCGAGTGCTAACTTAATAGATTCTCTTAGCGCCCGTTTAGCTAGCGCGTCGTCTGGCAGTTGCAGCAAGTACTTCAGATAATTAAGGGCATAGATTATTCTCCGATACCTCAAGGGAATAATGGGGATGGACTCCGAGCCAAATAACGGGCCGTCATTGACAATCGGCAACTTTCTATTGACTTGATTCATGCCATTCATGCCCCATCCACGGTAAAGTGGTAATCCAACTCTTGAGACCTTCAAACTTCAAGTCCCGAAGACCTACTTATAAGGTGGGGAAGCATAGCCTGCCGCACAGCTCGTCTCAAGGTGGTTAGGTCGGCATTACCAAACTTAGATGCCGAGACGGCACGTCGTGTATACCGCGTTGCACAGGTCACCGCCCGCATCACACCAGACTTCAATGTGCACATTTCCAACGGTTGAAACGAGCTGCTCGGCCATTGAAGCCTCCTTGTCTAGTCGTCCAGCCCTGCATTGCATGCATCCGACGCTTGGCACACATCACATTCATTTGCGTTTCAGACATGATGCCCAATGATTGATTCTTACAGACGGGCCAGAATAGCCAACCACTAAGCAGGCGCAGAAAGGTGGAGAAGCACTCTGGAGCTTCAATCTCCACTTTGTGACTTCGAAATTTTACCAGTTCGGTGCGTGATTCTAGTCTTCTAGATGATCGTACGTCGATGAGAACCTCATTTCCCATAGGCGTCGCAGATTTCTGGGTGTTATGATCACAACGTCGGCGGCATGGAAGTGTTGGCGACATAAGATCATTCCTCCTATGGAAGACTCTTGCTCGTATGTATCTTTCCACAGTGATATCTCACCCAGCCTCTCACATTGCCAACCACAATGTTGTAGTCCTTTGATTGCCTGATGCTGGGGGTTCGTTTAAATTGGATCAGCAGTGAAGCGGCGGCGATCTATAAAGTCCAAGCGGGTACTCCATTGACTCCAGTTTTCGTCAGCTTCTCCGCACCATGCAAAGCCAGCCTCCGACCATAGCTTTCGACGTCCTCGTCATATTGGGACTCGTATTACTGGTGGTCACTTTTCTCACGGCTTGGCTCTCTCCTTCTGTGAAACGGACTCCGACGTGGTACAGCTTCATCTTTGCCGGTATTCTCGCTGCTGTCAGTAAGACGCTTTTGTTTGGGCACCAGGGAGGACCGGCTCCGAACACGTCGCTTTGTTTCGTTCAAGCGATACTGGTCTATCCTTTCACTGCTTTGTGAGCTTATACTACGCGATTCCTATTTCCGCGTCGGCCACAAGTTGAATGAACCACTGAACTTGCTTCTGAAGAAATTCGCTGGTCGGCGGTGCCCTCGTCTTACAGGTAAGCGTCAAATGAGTTGAGCAGAGGAAGATACCACCTTAACTTTGAACTATAGGTGTATTTGTCAACGAGGCTACTTCGCCAATCGCAGTCATTATCATCATATCATTTGTATCTGGTCTGTATACCGCTTTTGTGGTTCTTTGGGTCTCAGCTGAGGCCGGACATTGTACAGATGACTGCCGTGCCTTTCCTTCTCTCCTTTATCGTCTTCATTCTCGCTTTCGTCGTGAGTGATACCGCCCCGAGATCTGGTTCGCGATTGGCTGAGATTGATCCTTAACTCAAGACTGCTGCGAAAGACCCGTCACAGGTCTCGAGAGACCCTTCCGGCTTGGAATGCCATTTTGTCCACCCTGCGCTGTAAGTTCTTGATACTTGTTTAGCGGGCCACCACAAAGTGTGGCAGTCCGATGCTTTTACAAAAAATTTTCGGTGTATTGTGGAGTCCCTTCCTTAGAGGCATGGCAGGAGCTCAATGCAATCTCAAAGTTAAACAGAATTGCTCTAGATAAATCGCTGAAAAATGCAACTAGTCAAAGTTGAAAGGGGTGTATACTATATATAGTCGGGACATGCAAATAAAACACTTTTTCGAGGCTCAGGGTCTAAGTTCGAGGGCTGGGGCACCAAAATTTTACACAGTTACTCTAATGTACATTTAAAATATAAACTGAATTTATGAAGTTTTTGGAACTAAGGAGAGGAGCGTCGGCCTATGACCGAGAAATGAGCCTCAAAAAACCAGAGATGCAAATCGGCGTCACGAGCCGGTCACTGTGGGATTTTGATCTCTGTGATGACACTTTTCTCCGCCATTTCCGTCACACTTTTTAGCAAAACGTAAATCTAGGAGGCTCTGAGCATCCATAGCTCTTGAGATTTGAGATTTGACATGCAATTATATATGCTGAGAGGCCTACGCAAAAATTTTGAAGATAGCATCTCCCTGTTGTCTCGTTCCTGAAGCCATCATTTCTATACATTTCACTATTTCGCTCCTCCCAATGTTCTCTCTCACTTAACCACATATGAGACTTGCTGCAAAGACTTTAATACACGGTTTACATGTGCATGAATTTTTGGGATAATTGTCGTCCACGGGAAGTAGGCTAACTGCAAATTTTGCATGTCGGTTCCCTTTGCATGTCCCGACTATATATAGTAAGAGTAAGAAGCTGTATCACTCATCTCGGGATTTGCCAGCCAGCTGAGTTTAAACCAACTCTGCAACAATTCCGACTCCGAAATCTGACTCCGAAATCTGGGTGCATCAATGCCC